>PVKY010000781.1:0-40506 GCA_004027775.1 Bradypus variegatus
ACCCAATATCTGCAGTAAATGTGGGAAATCCTTCAGTTGTTCTGGTATTCTTAGAGAACATGAAAGAATTCACACTGGGGAGAAACCCTATATCTGCAATATATGTGGGAAATCCTTCAGTCGGTGTGGTACCCTTAGAGAACATGAAAAAATTCATACTGGAGAGAAATCCAATATCTGCAATGCATGTGGGAAATCCTTCAGTCGGTGTGGTACCCTTAGGCAACATGAAAGAATTCACACTGGGGAGAAACCGAATATCTGCAATATATGTAGGAAGTCCTTCAATCACTATGGTAACCTTAGAAAACATGAAAGAATTCACACTGGGGAGAAACCATATGTCTGCAATATATCTGGGAAATCCTTCATTCTTTGTGGTACCCTTCGGTGGCATGAAAGAAATCACACCATGGAGCAACCACGTGTCTGTCATCTATGTGGGAAATCCTTCTATGTACATGATAAACTTATGCAACATGAGAAAAGTCACACTGGGGAGAAACCATAGTTGGCCATTCATGTGGGAAATCCTTCCATCTACATGGAAAACTGAGGCAACATGAGAGAACTCACACTGGGGAGAAACTATAAGTCTGCCATCTATGTGGGAAATCCTTCCATTTATGTGGTAAACTTAGGTTACATGAAAGAACTCACAGTGAGAAGAAACTTCACACCTGCTATGTATGTGGCAAATGATTCACTGATAGTCTCAGATGATATAAGGTAATTAACACTGGGGAGAAAACATTTCTCCCATCAAAGTAGGAAAACCTTTAGACATTCTGCTATTGGACATCAGAGAACTCATTAAATATGTTTTGCTTATGGAAGAGTCTTCAGCCACAGCTCTAAAATTTAAATAATTCACACAGGAGTGTAATTTAAAAAAAAAAAAAGAAACCCTCATAATCAAGGTCACAAAAAAACAAACCAGGCCAAGGAAAAATTAGCTCAGCTAATGGGCTTTTCCCTCATACATAAAGAGAAACTAGAAAATTACACACAAATTATGTATAAGAATATACAAAGTAATAAGAAAAAGACCACAATGCAAAAGAAAAATGAGTAAAAGATACAAAAAGAGTTCTCATTAAAGAAAATACAAATGGTTCTTTAAGCTTATTAAAAGATGCTCTATCTCACTCCTTATTTTTAAAATGTGAATTAAAATGGCAGTGAGACACCATTTCTACCTAAAAGACTGGAAAAGATCAAAAATCAAAAAGTTGCTGAGAATGTGAGGGAACAGGTGGGAAAACAAGCATTCTCAAGCACTGCTGTGTGGAATAGAAATTATTCTGACCTCCTAGCTATTTGGCAACCTCTGCCAAAGTCCCACCTGCACATACCTTCTGATCCAGAAATTTCACTTTGGAAATTTATCCAACAAATACACTCATATGGGTACAAAATGACATACATATACAGTTTCCCACTGCAGCAAAAAATACAGCACTGCCCCTCCCCAGACCAAATAAGTCCAGGTCTCTTATATTTAAATTTCTTTCAAGCTCCCCAGGGGGTCTGCAGCACATCAATATCCCTCTGAATGGAAGTCCCTGTCATGTAGGTAACTAGTCCATCATTACCGCACCCATTCCGATTAGATCCAACTTTTTGATATTGTAAGCAAGGATGATTTGAACATCTTTATTGTTAAATCTTTTGCACACATCCTTAATTATTTCCTTAGGATTATTTCCAGAAGTGGAATTTCTGGGTAAAATTGTGCACGTTGTCATGCATGTTGTCATAGTTTCCCAGCTGCTATGACAAATACCATACAATGGGTTGGCTGAACAACAGGAATTTATTGGCTCCTGGTTTCAGAGGCTTGAAAGCTGGCTGCCTCCTGGGATTGACAGCATTTTGGTGGTTGAAAATCCTTGGGTTCTTTGGCTTTCCCATCACATGGCAACGTCTTCTCCTTTCCCTTCTGGATTCGTCGATGTATTAGTCAGGGTTCTCAGGGGAAACAGAACTGACCAGAGGTATATATAATGTGAATATTATGCAACTTTTATAAGAATTGTCTCAAGGGACTGTGGGATGGGCAAGTCTGTAGGGCACACTGCAAGCTGGGAATTCCGATGAAGGTTTTTGATGAATTCCCCAGGAGAAGCTGGCTGTCTGAAGCAGAAATGAAAATTCTCTCCTGACTGCTGAAATCATCACTTCTCCTTGTAAAGCCTTCAACTGATTGGATGAGATGTCTCTCATTGCTGAAGGCAATCTCCTTTGTTGATTGTAGATGCAATCAGCCATAGATGTAATCAACTTACTGATGATTTAAATCCATAGAATGTCCACACAGTGGGAATCAGATCAGCGTTTGCTTGCCCAACAGCTGGACACCATAAACTGGCCAAGTTGACACATGAACTTAACCATCACAGTTGACCTCCAACTTCTGGCTCCCGCCCATGACTTCTCTCTATAATGCTCCCAGTAATTGGATTAAGACCCATCCTGATTCATTTAACTAAAAGGAATATCTTCAAAAGATCCCATATACAAATGGTTCACACCCACAGGAATGGATTAAGATTAAGAACATGATTTTTCCTCTGGGGTACACAACTCAACCTGCCACACTCATTGTTATAGTATTTGGTATGTATTGACAGTGCCTCCAGAAAGATGCCAGTTTACGCCCCCACCCTAGCAATTTACTGGCTATGATTATTATTTGCAATCTCTGCCAATCTTATGGAAAATATTCCTTGGTCTGTTGTTTTCTTCGTCATTACATTCCTCTGCACCGGTGGAAAAGGCCATTTCTACATTTTGCTGCCTATGTCAGTAGGCTTGATTTCCCACTCTCCCCCTTCGCCCCCCCTCACCATTTTCCTTGGAGAGAGGAGAGGGTCCAGGACCATGCCTGTCCCCACACAGGCAACCTCCCTCCCTGGGCAGAGGGCTTTCAGCTCACGGCTCAGTCCCTGGAGAGTGGCTGTAGAAACTCGGAAAACACAGAGGGACGATTTGTTTGTTTGCATTCTTTCTCCTTGGGCAGCATGTTGGGAAGAAGACTGTGTGGCAGATTTTAAAAATTAAGTTTAAAAATAATATTTCACATTAAGTTAACAGAATGTGTGGTGATACTATTTGTGACCTCATTGTTTTGCATTCAGATGGGGGAAAGGCCGTTTTAAAAAATCAAAATCCCCAGCTGCAATGGAACACAACGGAGCCCTCTCGGACCTGCAAAGAGCCTATAGAAGATATAAACTCTCCAGAACAGTAAGTACCGGCTCCCTTAGGGTCGTTACCTAAAAGCGTGTCACTCCTGCCCAGCGTTTTGCAATCTGCAGTATATTTTCACATCCATTATTTTAGTTGAATGTCACGCTAGTCCCATAATCTGGGTGACATTGCAATGCTCCTTTGACAGATGGGACACCTAATATTCAAACAGGGGAAGTGACTTGTCAGAGCTCCCCCAGTCGCTGAGTGCAGGAGGCAGGGTTGGAAGCGGGTGTGCCAAGGTGCCGATCTCGCCACTGCACGGGCTGCCTTAGTTAAGTGTAAAATTTAACTTTGCTAAATGCTTCCATTTAACAATCAGGTACTGAGACCTGGGGCCACAGCAGTGAAGAACACAAATTCCCTCCCTTCATGGGGCACCGACTATTCAGTCTGGTGAAACAGTACCTTAGAAAAAGGCTAGCTATTTGGTATGTTAAACAATAGATGCTTTGGAGAAAAATAAAGCAGGGAAGGAGATTTCAGAGTGTTATCAGTCAGGGTTCTCCAGAAAACAGAACCAGTATCCAAAACAGAGAAATAGAGAGAGAGGGAGATTGATTTATTGGCTCATGCAGTTGTGGGGGCTGACAGGTTCAAAATTCGGGGCGCTGGCCGGTGGTGTGGAGGGTTGGCAGGGGTTGGTGCTCCAGTCCTGCGGCAGAATCTCTTTTTCTCCAGGAAACGTTAGTTTCTGCTCTTAAGGCTGCCCAGGGATCGGATGAGTCCACGCACGTTATGGAGGGTCATCTCCTTTACTTCAAGTTACCTGAATGTAGGTGCTAATCCCTTCAATCAAATACCTTCACAGCAACATCCCAGCCAGTGTTTGACAAAACGACTGGACACCCTAGCCCAGCCAGGTTGACACCCGAAATTAGTCATCACACACCTGTAGAACTTCAAAACGAGACCTCCAACCGCCTGGTCTCATGAACATCTGTGAGGGGTCTCTGGGGAGAAGCCCTTCTGGTCAACAGACCCCTGGGGAGTGCAGACAGCACCTCACCTGTCCCCAGCCATCTCAGGTCCCCTCAGCATCCCGAGCTCCAGGGCTACCCCTGAACTGACTCGCCCCACCCCCCAAAGCAGGGTGATCTAATAGAAGGAGCGCGAGTCCCAGTCTCTCCACTTCAGGTTCTCTTTCCGAAAGCAAGTCCGACGAACGCTGCAGCCTCCCCTGGTCGATTACGGGGAAAGCTGTTCCTCCCTGCCCACCTGCCTGGCTTTCCATGGAGCTCTGGGTTCTTCCACCCAAGTGGCCAGGCCCTGGCGGGATGGAGAGGTGAAAGGGCACAGCCTCGGCCCTCGGCGAACGCACCTTCCAGGGCATGGGGTTCCGGGTGCTTCTGTGGAGCCCAGCGGGAGCACTCACCCGGGGCCTCGTGGCCCAGCAGGAGCTGAGGCCACAGTGAGAAGGCAGGAGCAGAATGGGCGTGGTGGGGCAAGGGGACAGGGTGGCCGCCCCTTCCCCTGTCCACGTGCAAACCCACCTGGCCCCGGCCCCACCGCTGGTGTGTTCTGGTTCAGTCTGGGTATTTTCCAAGGGTCTTGGGGGCTTGGAGGGATCAGGGGTCACTCAGGACATCAGCCCCAAGAAGGTGACATTGACAGTGGAACTTGAAGGAAAAGGAGGTTCACCAATTGGGAAGTGGAGAAAGGGAATCTCCAGCCAGGGCACAGAGGGCCCATGAGCAGTGTTTTAGGGGAGACTAGCTGCTGCAAGGTCGGGTTTGGGGGTGGTGGGAGGGTCACCTAGAAAATTTGGTGAGAGTCAGATATTAGAGTCCTGCATACCATATCCTCTTTTTCCTAAAGACAGGCCACGGGAAACCTTGGAAAGTTTTCTTTTGTTGGAAAGATATTGCCTGTCATCCATGAAGCCAAAAGAAGGCACCCATTGGAATCGGCCAGGCAAGGAGGGGTGAGGTCCAGAGCAAGGCAGGGTTCTGCAGGGGGATGAAGCCACCAGGAGCTGGCAGGGCTGGGTCCGAGAGCCAGGTGAGGTGGAGGCCTGACAGCCCCGAAGGACAGCTATCTCTGGTTGCAACAATGTCCTGTGATCAGGACCAGGTCTTCTTCTCAGACCACTGTGACAGTTACGATAATCGCCTCTGAATCCTGGACCAGAAGCTCGAGAAGATGTCATCTTCTTTATTGTTGTCCCCTGGCTGCTCCTAGAGCAGGGGCTGGCATGGGTAGGCCTTCCTTAAATACCCGCTGACTGGTTGAGTGGGTAGGTGGGTGGATGGACAGATCTTGGCTGCAGGGAAAAGTCTGCACCTACTGTCAGCTTGTTGACCAGAGAGAGTCCAAGGAACTTTCTAGCAAGTGGCCTAAAGCCTTCACTAACAGCCCTCCCTCTCTCCTTCTCTCCTGCCCCAGCATCCAGCGCCGGCTGTCCCTGCAGCTCCCCATCCTGCACCACGCCTACCTCCCATCCATCGGAGGCGTGGATGCCAGCTGCGTCAGCCCCTGCGTCAGCCCCACCGCCAGCCCCCGCCACAGACACGTGCCACCCTCCTTCCGAGTCATGGTCTCGGGCCTGTGAGGCTGGGGGGCCCGGGGCTGGGGCCTCCCCCGTGATGGAACCACACCGGGCAGAGGCCATCCGCGATGGGAACACGGCCGGCCTGGCGCGGCTGCTCAGACGGAATTCAGGTGGACGGGACGGGGGCGCCTGGCACCTGGCCTCAAGCCTTATTTGTGGAGGTTTTATTCTTTCACAGAGAAGAGGAATGGAAATGACTTCTCCCTCGACTTCTGCAAACAAGGAGGAGCTGGGATATTTGAAACTTGCACACACAATAAAAAACATTCTAGACAAGAAAGGGGCACTGGAACTCTAGCTAGACGTCACTGAGCGGCCCTCGGCAGCCTGGGGAAGAGGTGAGGGGCTTCTGGAGAGACCACCTCTGCCACTCTGCACACACGTCCCTGGCTGTGGACCCCCAGGCCGGCCCAGCTCCCTGCCGAAGGGGATGCTGGGCAGGGGCAGCCAGGCCCGGCCGAGCCAGCCTTCCCAGACCGGCGAGTCTGTAGGGCCGGCACTGGGCCCAGGGTGGAGGGCGGGCCAGAGGGCTGGGCTCCCCGAGGGACCGCCGTCACCCAAGGGGCTGTTTGTTACTCTCTGATAAATGCCACACATTAACACAATAACACCCGTTCTGGGACCAGGGGGGTTTCGGGCATGCCGCTCTCTGCGGCCTTCCCCAGGAGTCCGTCGCTCACCCACCTTGTTGGCCGTGTCCTCGTGTCCTCACCAGGTGTCGTCCCCCATCAGAGGGACTGCTCGAGCTAGCCATGGAACGTCTGTCCCAACTAACACGATAAGGCAAGATTGTGCACTTTAACTGCTCTCCAGGGCCCAAGGGCTGCTGGGGTTGTGTCTCCACGGACTTTGTTTTTGACCAAAGTGAATCAGGGGCATTCTGCTCATGGGCACCCCTGCAGGCTTAGGGGAGCGAGTTGGGGACAGGGCTTCCCACAGGCCGTCTTCCACCCCACCAGCCAGTGAGCTCTCCCCTGCATCGCTGGGGTGACCCATCAGCCCCCCTCACCTACCCCCAAGATCGCTCTTCCCTTCGCATCGAACCCGAGGGCAGCGGCCTGGTGGTCCTCACTCCTCCACTGACTCCCTGCGTGACCCTGGGCAAGTCAAGCACCCCTTTGAGCCTCAGTTTCCCCTGTCCAGCGAAATGGGGTTGAAACAACACCCGTCCTTGCCTACCTCACAGGGTCACTCCGAGGAGCTAAACTCGATCTCATCCAGGAGAGCTTTTTACCAAACGGCAGAGCGGCCTGACCAGTGAGGTGGAGTCACGGCTCTGTCCTTCTGTCTTTGCAACAGGTGGGGGATCGGGGGTGGCCCGCAGAAGCTCCCCGGCCAAGCCGGAGCGGGGGTCCCCAGGACTCCCCTGACGTTCTCAGACAGGCTCATCCTCCGTGGACGACAGGCCTGGGTGACAACATCCGGGCATCCTGGTGACGGAGCAGCCCACCCCCCTCCCTGAAGGAACCTAACGGCAGCTTCAACAGGCAGGCAATAATCTCTTTCCAGAACCACCACAGTCAGGAACCCGCCATGGCAGCCAAGGGACCCACGGGAATCTCACCAACGTGTCCCAGCACCCCATTTTCCATAGGACAGCCTGCCCCTCCCTTCCCCCAGAGAGGTCACGGAGGTACTGTAGCTTTTAGGGGGAAAAAAATGTCACCCATCACAGGTCACATCAAAGTCCTTCTCTGTCTAGGTACTAAAATCTGGTGTTGGCACCCACTGTGGATAAGCAGTATTTACATGCTTTTGTGATTTCACCCAAACCAGATTTAATTTCAAGGACCATATTCATTTTTCAAAGGGAAAGAGACAATGGATTGTACATAATGTATACACACACACACACACACACACACAACACCTGTAGAAATATTATTCCAGCATAGCAGGAAAAACAACAGAAGTATTGGCCTGTTGGAGATGAGTGTGCGTCTGTAACCCCTTGTGACTTCTGAGCGTGCACAGTCTTCTAGGTTAATCCACGAAGTACATTCTCTGTCTTAATGATCCTGTAGGTTCAGCCATTTTTCTGTTGTTGTTAAATTCCCCACAAATAACAAGACCCACAGAAGTGACTCTAGCTACTTAATGGTTCTGTTCTTTTCTAAACTGCAACCACACCCTACATTTCTGGAGAGGCTCTGGCCTGAAGGCATCTTCCAAGGATGGTAGTGCACAAACACTTTCAATTGGACCGGAACGGCCAGAATCCAATGTAAATGAGGAATTTCTCGTATCCCCCCAATGCATGGTATCAATTTTTAATAAATTGTTGCAAATTTGTTTTTATGAATAAAAGGTAAAAAACTGTCGTCTTTAGTGCCTGCTCTTCCCCAAGTGTGGGTGAGGTGAGACCACATTCCTCTGCTAAGAAATTCAGGGACACCTCTGGTCACCTGCTCAGCATTGTCCCTTCTTCTAGAAACTTCCCTCCCTTGCCTTCTGCTAGCAGTAACAGAAGAGCCCTGAAGACAAGACTTGAAAAGATGATGGAATGGCTCTGCCAGAAAGGATTAGAAATTGGCTGTGCAAGGAGGAAGGAAGGGGAAAAAGGAGGGGGCGATAGTCAAGTAACACAGCAGGTGGCTGAAGGATTGTAAAGACTAGAGAGGTTCTAACTTTAAGTCATTTGTGCTGCTATGAAGTAAACCCTCTTCTGTCCCTTCACTTCACCCCTTCCCTGAAAATGTCCCTAAACCTTCCATGAAATCTACTGTCAAGCAAAGGCCTTAAGGGTTTGGGGGGAAATGAGGGAAAGGGGTAGAGGCCACAGTGGGGATAAAAGTAAGAAAGGAACATGTTCTCTGCGACAAGCAGGAATTTGGCACAACAGAAAACCCCCAGAAATTCACAGAAACGTGAGCGAGGCTCCAGACTTTCACAGAGTGAAATATGAGAGGAACGGGAAGTTTGAATTAATCACATCTCAATCTCCCAAGCCTGTCATCCTCGCTGACATTTAGCTGGCATAAGTCACAGGTGCATCTTCTCCCACAAATCTCGAAGATCTTGAACGCCAATGTGGGAATCCTGAGAGATGAGAGGAGGAACACCTGGACAACGGGTCCCCCAACAAACCCCACCCTCAGTGCTTTAGAAGGGGTGAGATTGGAGAAGCTGCCAGCCTAGGGGCTCTGGTGGCAGGAACAGCTGTCAGCTCAGCTGGCCCTTTGTCCTCCAAGGTCTCAGCTGCTCCTGGAGCAGAGCGGGCCAGTGCTAATGGCGGCCTGGCACTTCTGGGCAGAGAGAAGAGTTGGTCCACTTCCCCCAATCTGGATCCTAACGGAAAAGGCCCAGGGCAGTGCTGCTCAAACTTGGGGGGAAAAATACATACATACATATATATAGGTGTGTGTGTGTGTGTGTATGTATGTATATGTGTGTGTGTGTGTGTGTGTGTGTGTGTGTGTATGTTTGTATATATATGTATATATGTATATATATGTGTGTATATATATGTATATATGTGTATATATATAGCCACCTTTTATTTTTATACAGAAATTTACCTTAATATGTCCAAACTAGCCATGAACCCATGCTCACTGTTCTCACATAAAAGCCAAACAAATGCATAAATCAAATACAAACAAAATGACCCAAACCAATAAAAACCATATGAGCAACACTGATTTCATCGGATAGCTGAGGTTTCCCTGAAAATAAGCGCAGCTCTCCAGGAGCCGCACTGGCACCCACTGGTTTTCTTTATTTAAACCATGCTGAAAAGTTCTTCTGTTCAGCACACCATGCTACCACTTGGCCTTCTCTCGGCTGTAACACAGCATTTCCCTCTTAAGTCCGCCTTGGACGTTTTTCTCGTGAGCCACTGACCATGGCAGGGTCCCCCAGATGGTGCCCGCAGATCAAGTCCTTTTTGGGGGCTGCATGCTGGCAGGAATAATCTCACTCCGATCCCTCAGGGACCCCAGAGAGGGAACTATTATTCTTGTCCGTCTACAGCTCCCCAGCCCTCAAACTCAGAGGTCACCTCATGGGGAAGTGGGGGTGTCAGAATGTGGACACAGCCAGTCAATGCCAGAGCACCCCCTTTCCCCACCCTTAAAAGGCCTTATCAGAAGTAGCTGGATCCTGATAACCCAGAATATGCTCTTTTAAAAAAATTTTATTTTAGATTATCTTGACATGAAAACACTATCTTTTTTTTTTCTTTATTTTTTAGAGCAGTTGTAGGTTTACAGAAAAATGGAAGTACAGAATTCCCATATATCCCCCACATGCATACACACACACACATATACAGTTTTCCCTATTATTAACATTTTGCATTAGCGGTACATTTGTTAAAATTGATGAACCAATATTACTATATTATTAACTAAAGTCCATCGTGTACATTAGGGTTCACTCTTTGTGCTGGACAGTTCTGTGGGGTTTTCTTATTGTGAAAAAATATATATACAACATAAAATCTCCCATTTTAACCACTTTCGAGTATACAATTCGGTGGTGTGAATTGCATTCACAATGTTGTGCTACTATCACCACCATATGTTACGAAAACTTTTCCATCACCCCAAACAGAAAATCTGTACCAATTTAAGCAATAATTCCTCATGCCGCACCCCTACCCCAGCCCCTGGTAACCTGTATTCTAGTTACTGACTCTATATATTTGCTGCTTCTAATTATTTCATAATGGTGAGATCACACAGTTATCTGTCCTTTTGTCTCTGGCTTATTTCACTCAATATATTGTCTTCAAGGCTCATCTACAATGTTTTTTAAATTTTATAGGTGATTGGCGGACCCCCAAGAATTTATCCGTGGCATTGCCTGAGATTCAGGGCCCCAGTTTGAGGGCCTCTGAGCCCAGGTGGGCATGGGAAGCACACACAGAGCTGAAACCCAGGAGAGCCACAGCTCAGGAGAATGCATGTCAGACACACTCTGGGACCCCGTGGGCTTCGAGGGCCTTCCAGTCCTGGGAGACAACGCGCCTTGGAAGACCCGTTTTGAGGGCAGTGGAAGCTGGACCTTGAGGACAACTTTCCCACACATTAAATGATGTGGCCACATTTCGTGCCAAGCTTGCCAAGAACATGAAACACAGAAGTCTAAATTTTTTATATCTCTGGCTAACAAATGTGTAAAGTTAAACTAAACAACATGCCCCCATTATTTCTTTAAATATCAAATAACTTAAAAAGCAAGTTTCCCTGGAACTGAAGTTCTTTTTGCAGAATCTGGTTCACATTCAGAATTTGAAATGGAAGGTAAAACAGAACAGGGCTCAAAGTCTGCAGTGGCAGGTCATTTCTTTCAAGATTCTTATAAGGAAATGATGGCTGGGGCTATGAACTGTGTGCTTGCTGGGCAGAAATGGATTCTCCCTTATGTTCGGTCAAGCAAGATTTGACTGATGGCACAGATATTCATTACCATGACCCTGCCAAGCAGCTTTGGGAGCCTGTTTGGCTCCGAGATCATGTCATGTTATGAGGCATACATGCAAAACTAAACATTGCTTCTCTGTCTGCCAGTCTCCAATAATCACTGTTTTCCTAACTCAGTATTTTACAGAAAAACTGCCAGTGAGGAATCTCCTTTGCAAATGACTTGTGGGTTTAAATGAACCTAATTCTTTTAAAACATATGTATCTGAAAATCCTGTGTGTCAAATAAACATGAATTTGGGGGGATTATTATCAATTGAAAATGACATTGTTCACAAAAATGGATACATTAGAAAGCATATGATGGTTTGCTGACTAGAAAGCCTAAAATTAAAAAAAACACAATTTTAACAAAACTGTGTAACCTCATTCATGTAAGTTACCCCTCCCTTAATAAGTGAATTTAAATTATCCCATAATGAGGGCAGAAAAAAAATTTTATAGGGAAGGCCACTCCAAATAACTTAAAGCATAAAGTTTCACTAGTGCATGGAATAAACCCTTATGTTGTGCACAAAGAAATCTGTGATTTGTTGACTGAAAATCCATTGCTCATGCTTTTCCTAAATAAATGGGTTGATGGAATACTTAAAATATACTGGTTTTAAGGAAGTTAAATTAACCTGCCTGTTTGGGATATGTTGGGGAGAGGGAGGAACGGATGGTGCTTCTTTTAGGCCCTGGCCAAACAATTCTCAACCTTGCAAAGAGCTGGAGAATAGCAAATATACTGGAGGGCAGTGCACCGCAACGACCACTAGGTGGCGCTGTCTGCCAACCTCTTCTCAGCTACTAACCAGGTTTAGACGTTGAGGAGAAATGCACCTATTAGAATATACAATAGCTGGTGCATTTAAATCAGCAGGGATTCCCTTCTAACGTCCCGAAACTTAAAATTTAACTCTCTTTTCTCCCTTCATTTTCTTTTTCCCCTGGAGTGTGTCTCTGAGCATGTTGGTATTAGTACAAATGTAGGAACATCAAATGAAAAATTTTCCATCGTTATCTTCCGGTCTTGACTCACAGTGGGATATCCTGGGTAGTGTGTTATCCCTATTTTATGGATGAGAAAACCCCCACCCAGAAAGGTTGGAATCTGCAAACAAAAAGCGCAGTGCCCAGCTTGCCTGACACCCTACCTCCCAGCTGGGACTTGTACCCCCTGCCCCACCTTCCAGAATGGAGGTGTTTGGCTGGGGCGGATGGGGTCGGGGAAGGGGTTAACTGTTTTGTTGAGGGGAAGTGAATTAAAAATATTTTATACTGTATGATATGGATTTTTTTTTTTTATAAAAGATAAAGCTTCCAGGAAATTCTGTAGATGGGTTTCCAAGGAAGTTCACTTTCTCTGCTCTTCCGGGTGGAAAAGTCCAGAAGCCTGCTTAACAACTCCAATCCTTTGCCACCAGAATGATCGTCTTCTGATCCCTGTCGTTAATTTACAACTCTAGAAAACTGAATGTATTTTCTTCTCTAAGAAAACTCCTGAATTAATCTGCTTTTTATATATGACCCTCTTAATTAGTTTTTGGGGGAATGGAGCTTGAAGAAGAGGTTTCTGATCTCCATTCTTGAGACAAAAAATTATATTCAGCTTTGAAGCAACTTAAATACAGGTACAGACAGCTACTTACAAGCAGTTTTTAAAAGACAAAGGCTATTAAAATTTTTTAACTGTGGAAAAAACAGAAAAGTACAAAGAAGAAAATGAAAATTAGTCAATGTCATCACTCAGAGAAAACTCTATCAACATTATGCATTATCTTTTTTGCCTTTTAGATACATATATACATTCACATATATTTTTATCACATAGTAATCTTTTTGTGAAGAGTTTTGTGACCTACTTCTAGCATCTAGTATTTTCCATATCCTTCTACCAAAAAAAATGTTTAATCATTTATGTAACCAACCCCTGATTTCTGGACATTGATATTTTTTTCCAGTTTTTCAATGTTATAAATAATGCTGTAATGAACATATTTGTAAGCAACTGCAATTCTTCCTTATAACAAATTCTTAAAAATGGAACTTCTAAACCATGGGACATGTAAAATTCCTTAGTTTTTCACTCCTATTACCAAATTACCCTTCATAACCCTTGCACCAATTTATACCATCCTTCCCATACCCCCTCCCAGCAAAGACTGAGGGTGGCTGTTTTCCGATATCCAAGGGACACAGATTATTGTCAAAAACAAACAAACAGAAAACTTACCAGTATGACTGTTGAAAATTACTAGAGAGGGTTAAAGTTGTTTTGTTTTGTTTTATGCATTTATTAGCCATGTGTGTCACTTCTGTGGATTGTTCATTTGTCCATTATTTCCACTGTTTCTTTTTCTCATTGACTGTAACTACTGTGTTTCTTATCTTTCATGTGTTCCAAATGCTTTTCTCGCTTTGTATTTGCCTTTTCATTGTGCTTCCTGACATTTTTCTTATATACACATTCGAAATGTTTCTGTGGCCAGTCTAGCAATCTTTAGTTTTGTCTGCAGCATTTAACATTGTGCTTATAAAGATCTTCCTTTCCTCTGTCCAAGATGACATAAATATTTGGCTTTATTTTCTTTGGATATTCTTATGAATTCACGTTAATATGCAATTCTTTAAATTTCCTGAACTCTCTTGGTTAATGGTATGAGATAAATATCTAAACCAACTTACTATATAGCCCACTGATTGGGAGAAACACTATACTACTATGCTACCCCACCACACAGCTGTAATGCATTCTCAGTGGGGACAGCATTGCCCCCAAGGGGGCAAAAATTGGTTCTTGAGGTGTCAAAAATGTCTTACTCTTGTTATGTATAAAGCACAGACATACATATATTACATAAACAGATATATATCTTTGTTACTGAAATAACTTTAGGGAGAGTGCTTAGGAAAAAAAAAGTCTAAAATGACACACTTAGGGGGTGATAATGAAGAAAAGGTTGAGAAACACTGCCCTGTAACAACTGATTTGTATATATCTGCATGATTTTCTGAACTCTATATCTGCTCCGTTGCTGTGGTCTGTTCTGTGCCAGAGCTGCCTGAATCGTGCCTGTAATTCTGTTTACTTCCTTCCTAGCACTTACGAGAACCCGAAATTGCTGTGTGCATATACTTGTTTACCTATCTATTGCCCGTCTCTGCTTTTATTTTTTAGAGTCGCTGTAGATTTACAGAAAAATTGTGCCCCCCTCACCCAGGCAGTTTTCTCTTTAATTAGAATGAAAGCTCAATGGGAGCCGGGACCTCATCCTGTTCTCCACTGCATCCCTAACCTTCTAAATAGTACCTGGTAGAATGTGCTCACTAAATAAATACTTGTTGATTGAATTAATTAATACATTTAAATATCTGGTAGGCTAAATCCCTTCAAGTTGCTCTTCTTTTTCTTTTGACTATTCTCTATTTATTCTTGAAAAACAGTGTTAAAATCATTTTCATGGGCTGCAAAAAAAAAAAAAATCCTATCAACCCCTCCAGGAGGTGGAGCTACCATCTCCCTTGTAGTGTGGCCAGACCTTAGTGAGCCAGTTCCAAAGAATAGGGCACTGAAAGAGGAAACCAGTGCCAAGGAGAAGCCTAGCAGACACCACCTTAACCAAGTGATCCAAGTTACCATCACTGTGTGGATATCCTGTACCCGATATTATGTGCTGAGAAGGACACTAAAATCCCATTACCCTGTCTAATCATGAGAAAACACCAGACAAACCCAAATTAAGGGGCATGCTAAAAACACTTGACCAGTACTCTTCAAAACTCTAACAATGAAACACTGAAATACTGCCCCAGTTTGGAGAACACTAAGGAGACATCATGACCAAATTCAATGGGGAATCCTGGATTAGATCCCACAACAGAAAAAGGACGTTAGTGACACAACAGGCAAAAAAGTCTTAAAATGCTGATTTAAAATCTCCGGTGCAATTGTAGAATTTCTGAGTTTTCAGTGGTGTTTGAACTCTGCTCAGTCACCCTCTTCATGGCTTAATGTTTTGTGCCTTGAGGCCTACTCTATTGAGCTTTAATTATTGAGCATTTACAAGTCCCACGCTCTGTGCTAACAACTTCACAAGCATTACTTTAATTATCATAACAACTCTAGAAGCAGACAGAAGTAGATCCAGGTTTTATGGGGCTTGGAAATTATACAGCACCATATTTTAGTTAAAAAAAAAAAACCCACCAAGTTATAAATGCAAAATTAGGTATAAAGATGAATGTTTATGTAGAATGAGAAAAGAAACCACAACAAAGTAAGAGGTCTCTTCTGACATTTAAGAGAAATGCTTCCTGATTGTAACCTCCCCACCTGGGCTACAAATCCTAGAGGCCCCTGCAAGTGAGCTTCAATTTTATTAACTTCAATGTAAATCCACTCAGGAGGTTGGTGCTATCGATAGCTCCATTTTTACAGTGAGAAAAATGACTTAGGTTGAGGCATCGCTCAAGATAAAGGTGGAGTCTGAAAACTATACAAGTGGACGCCAGGGCCTTCGTCTTTACCCCTCACCGCCTCTCATTCACAACGCGGAGGGCACTCGAGGATTTTGTGGATGGAAGAGGAGAGAGAAGAGCAAGTTAGAGGGGAGGCTGAAGAAAGGGCATGAGGAAAACGGATCACAGCCTAAAGTGGGGAATGGAAACAGGCTCTAGGGCCCAAGTGGAGGGATGCCCCTTGGTCAGAAGGGAGCAGGAGTTTAGATGGCACCAAGCAGAAAGTTGAGTGAGTTACAGCCTAAGTACTCTCAACCGAGAAATAAACTAAGCTGCAAGACAACAAATTCATTTATTTGGGGGTCTTAGACTTGCAATTTGTAGATCACAGATTCAGGAAGCAATTCAAAATAGTATCCTGTCTTGGCACTTCCAGGTAAGGGATTTTAAAGGGAAAAAAAATAAAAAGATTAGAAAGTTGTCTGTGGTTGGCGGCTATCTGCCTTACTCCAATTGTCCTTCAGGTTAGATGTAGGTCTATGGTGTCCGGATGTCCTTGTTTTGCAGAAACTGTTGCTTGAGGCTTTGCACACTGGAGCAGTCTGTGACCACTGGCTGAGACCTGCCTAAGAATAACCTCCTGACTCCTTTTAAATCTCTTAGCCATGTAATTCTGTCTTATTTCTTTTTACGATACCCTTTTACAAACTTATTTACGAAACCTGAGACCAACCCCACCCTCCCTGGGCGTGGCGCCGGGTTCCGAGCGCAGGTGAGCGCTCTTGCCGGCTGAGCTCCCGCCCCAGCCCTGGCGACGCCCACGTACGGCGCCTGGGACAGGAAGGAGGCCCATGGGGGGTTGAGACGGACGCGGAGGACGCTGCGGGAACAGCCGAGGGACGGAGAAACCATCCGTGCAGGGTCACGGTACGCTGCTGCTGTAAAATCTGCGAGAAACCCAAGTGCAGACGACACCCGCGAGCCCAGCCTCCGGAAGTGAGGCCGGAAGTGCCGCCCCGAGGCCTGCGGCCCTCTCAACCAATGGCCGGGCAGTGCGCCCTCCGACGGTGACCCACGCGGGCCCTGCGGGTGAGGGGGAGTAAAGGCGGGAGGCCCATGAGGCGCGAGAAGGGGCCATCCTCTTACGTTATTCTGCGAGTCACCAAGGCAGTGTCATCAGGGACAGGCATCTCTTCTCACATCTCTGCCGCTGGTTAACCTAGCCCAGTGCCGCCACGCCTCCGACCTCCATACCCGTCTCGCGCACCAAGGTTGTCCTCAGTAAACATGGCCGACGGGAGAGGCGGAAAATGCGGAAGTGGGCGGGGAGGGGAGGGGCAAGCGGGGCGGGGCGGAATCGGCCCCGCCCTCGGCGCCGGGTCTCCCGCCTGTAGTTGCCGGCCGGGCGCGGACGCTTGGCCCGGGCGCGGCTCCGTAGTGGCCGGCAAGCGGGGATGGAGGACGCCGGGGAGAAGCCCCCTGAGTCCAGCTCCGCCGTTCCCCGGCCCGAAGAACCCCGGTTCCCCGGCCCCGAGGTGTGGCCTCACGAGGAGTCGGGGGGCTGCGTCCGGCCCCCGGAGACGGCCCCCAAGAAACTCTGCGGGTATCTGAGTAAGTTCGGTGGCAGAGGGCCCATACGGGGTTGGAAGTCCCGCTGGTTCTTCTACGACGAGAGGAAATGTCACCTGTATTACTCGCGGACCGCGCACGACGCCAACCCCTTGGACAGCATCGACCTCTCCGGGGCGGTCTTTGACTGCAGGGCGGACGCCGAGGAGGGCACCTTTGAAATCAAGACTCCCAGCCGGGTTATCACCCTGAAGGTAAACGGAGCGGTTTTCTGCGGTTCGGCGGGGGTGGCGCCCAGGGCGCAGCCGGGCGCGCGTGGGTCTGAGTGAATGGACTCGAACCGCGATCCCCAGCGGCCCCCGGCGCTTCGTGCTTTCCAGAGCGCTCGCAACAAGCAGTAGGTCAGACGGGGGGGGGGGCGATGCACCCATTTTACAGGCCGAGAAACAGTCCGAGAGAGACCAAGCCACTGGCGCCAGGCAACACACCTAGAGAGGCGGGGAACCCACACGTGGAACCCCGAAGTTTTTCCACCTCCCAGTGCTGAAACTACTTTTGAGCGTGCCTAATGATGCAGTTAGTTTTAACTTTGTTACTGGGGACTGAAGTATAGGTGAAATAGGGGTTTTGCCTCCCTGTGGCCTCTCTTGAAGTCAGTATCATTTTTCTTGGCATCTGGCCAAGAGGAGGGAATGCTGAGAAAACGCTGGCAGAGTTTGGGTTTCAGTTCATTCTGGCCTGTCTAAATCTGTCCTCCCATCAGCAGGAAGCAGAAGTTTTATTTTATCATCACGTTTGAATGAGAAAGACTGAATCAGTGGAAAGGCTTTGAAATTCACCCCCTGTGCTGCATACTAGCCCTGTGACCCTGGGCAAGTTACTTAAAATGTCAGAATGTAGGTAGTTTGTGAGATTGAGACGAGGTCCCTACGCATCTGGCCCATCACAGGTACTCAGTGTTGTTCAATTAACCCCAGCACCTCAAATGGAGCCCGGCGCCTGGTGGGTGCTCCATAAATGTGTGTTGGGTGAACACACACATGTAAACAGTGATAGGCCCATTGTCAGGGTGTTCAAGCCAAGTGGAGGTTCCGCATTGCCTAGCTGGAAAGACAGATCTCAGCTGAGAGTTGTGTGGGTAGCAGAGAGGAGTGTGGCAGGAAACCCCCCCACCCCCTCCTCCAGCCATCCAGATATCTGTAGAGCCCCTGGATGCAGCCACAGTTTCAGTTCCCCTTTGCTGGCTGGGACCGGCTGATGACCCAGGCAGGGGCCTCGGTAGAAACGATGGCAACCAGGAATTCTGGGCCTGGGAAGGCATTTTAGAGGTCACAAGTCTGGCAACCCCCTCCTCCCCCAGGTTTAGGGATGGATCCAGGATCCCCAGCACATGGATTGAACTATTCCTTGGATCCACGTGTACTCCTGGCCCCGAGCTAGACCAAGGTCTGGGAGATGCAGCAGACCACCCCACCCCCCAGCCAGTGTCCACTTCAAGTCTGGTGGGGAGACAACATGGAACACACAGCAAAATGTTAGAGACACCGTAAGCCCCTAGGAGAAAAAGGTGGCTACAGAGGAGGGTCTTTTGCCCCAGGTGGGAGGACTATCCAGAGAGGACCTCCCAGAAGAGGGCAACACCTCAGGCCTGGAAGAGGGATGCAGACAAGAAGGAGAAGGGCATTCCAGGCCCAGAGAGCCCCACAAGCAGAGGCTGGGCTGTGGGATGTAGCCTGGAACTCTCAGGCACATCCCAGGAGCCGGGGTGGGGGGTGGGGGGCAGAGGCCAAAGGCAGAGCCATCTGTGAATGAGGCCCAGGAGCTTGGGCTGGGTCCTTTGGCCATAGGAAGTGGCTGTAAACAGGGGAGTGCTGTGAGATTAGAGTTATTGGAAAGCTCAGGCTGGCTCCTGGGCAGAGGACAGGGAGTCTGCCAGGCTGTGCAGGGGAGAGGCGATGGCTGAGCCAGGGCAGCAAGAGTGGGGAGAGAGAGACGCACGGGACTCGAGGTGGCCCGAGCACCTGGCCGGCTGGCAGGTGAACTCGGTCCCGGAGGGCGGGGACTGGCCCAGGGAGCCCATGGGACTTCCGTGGGCATCTCTCCCAGGAGGCTCTTCCAGGTGGAAAGGGATCATGTCAGTTGGCTCACCCCAATGTCCCCAGGGCCTGGCATAGTTCTGACGCACAGCGGGCATTCGATATACCCCGTCAACCGAACGAATCCCATGGGGTGTTGGGTTTGGGCTGAGCTCTCAGCATGAAGGCCTTGGAGAAACCACAGGAGGGGCTGCGTAGAAAGGGAAGCCAGGCATCCCCTACAGACTGGGTCTGTGGGGTGCCCTGGCCTCACGGACCTCTTGAGAGAGGGGTGCCTGCCTCCATTGCTCTGGACCCTGCCGCTGTCCTCACTTGGCCTCCATCTGTAGGCATCTTGCCATCCAGCCCCAGATAGCCACCCGTCTTCCTCAGCCCGCCCCAACAATGCTCAAGAACACCCTAAATTACAACAAGGCTGTGGTCTAAAGTAGGAGCCCCAGGTTGCCGGGCCGGCCCTGCCTCTGCCTGCCATCTGCAGAAGGGGCTGACGGCTCCTGCCCTGCCTGCCTGCTGGAGGGCCCAGCAAGGCCACGGGGTGAACGTGTGTTGTGACGTCCAGGCCCGGAGCTCACAATCTGCACCAGCCATGGCGGGAGCACTGGAGCAGCCGAAGGGGCCTCCTTGTCACATGGCTTTCCAGTCCCCGTTCAGCAGATCCCCAGGGTAGGAGGGATGACCCCCATTCCACACAGCAGGAGCTGTGCTCAGAGGAGTCCCAGGGTGACCACCAGCCCCTCTCTCAGCCCCCACTGTGGGCCAGCAACCATGCAGGGTCTTTGGTAGCCAGGAAGCAGGCAGTGTTTCAGGGGTGGGTGCCCCCCATGGCCTTCCCCGGCTCCCACACCCTGCAGGGCCCCAGAGCTGCTCTGCTTCCCTGTCCGGGGCCCTGCCCGCTAACGCTTGTGTTCCCCAGGCTGCCTCCAAGCAAGTGATGCTCTACTGGCTGCAGGAGCTGCAGATGAAGCGCTGGGAGTTCCACAACAGCCCGCCCGCGCCCCGTGCCACCCCAGCTGGGAGCCAGCCCACCATGCACCTCCAGCTAGGTACTCAGTGGGCCCTGTCCGTGTGCCCAGTGCCCGTGGTAACCAAGCCCTTAGCCTCCTGTGGGGAGCGGGCAGAAGCCAAGGAGGCAGGAGGTCGGGGATGTGCCTCAGGATTCAGGGGCGGCAGCATCTCACGGAGGGTGAGGAGAGGGCTCTGAGGCCAGGCGGTCGGTTGGCGTCCTCATCCTGTGTGACCTTGGGCACAATGTTAACTTCCCTGAGCTCCTGTTTCCTTCCCTGCAAAAGGGGGATAATAATTATACCTGCTCCTTGGGGTTCTCATGAGGCTTCAATGAACCCATAGCCCTATGTTGGCAGGAGCAAGGCCTGCAGATTGTCGGGGATAAGTGGACACAGCAGCTGTGGCGACCACTGTGGGAAAGTCTGACCACCAGCATCCCTCACGGGGTTGTGATGAGGGAGGTCAGTGAGAAAATACAACACTTGGACAGATGCCTCCACCCTGTGTTTTGGGTACATTGGTGGTTTTATCCCTAGTAGTCCCATAAGGCAGAATCCTTTGCCCTCTGGACCCCAAGTGGGTTGATCCCAAGTCCTAGAACATTCTAGCAGGGAGGAGCCTGGGAGACCACACATTCCCCCCTCCTCCACTGCAGCCCGTGTGCGATTGGCAGATTCTAGAATCGGGCCAGACCAGTCTCACAGCCGCCTCCCCCAGAGCCTGGAAATGAAGTTTTGGCAGGTGTGGCAGTGCCTCCGTGGCTGACGGGGGGCTGAGGGGGCTGGGAGGGCCCCTCGCCAGCACCCCTGACCTCTGTGCCTGCATGTTTTTCATGCCCCAAACTGAGCTCATCTGCCCTGACCCTTCTCCTTCCCCAGTGTCCCTTCCCCACCATTGCTGGAGCAGCTGGGGGTCCCCCTTGGCCAGCCCAGTCAGGTACCCGCTTCTGGCCCGTGTTGCCCTCTGACCTGCCTGTCAGGCGCAAGCCCCTCCATGCTGCCGTCACCACGGCTTGGCCTCGTGTTCCGGTGCCACTGTGACAACAAACTTTATTCTCCCACATTCTGGAGACCAGGAGTCCAAAATCGAGGTGTGAGTGGGGCTGTGCTCCCCCTGAGAGCTGCAGGGGGGCCTTCCTCGCCTTCCCAGCTCCTGGCAGCTCCTGGCCGTCCCTGGCTTGGCTGTGGCCGCCCCGCTCCAGGCTCTGCCTCCATCCTCGCACGGCCTTCTCCCCTGGGGGTCTCTCCCTGCCTCTCCTTCTCATAAGGACACCGGTGACATTGGACTAGGAGCCCAGGGTGACCTCATCTTAACTTAAATAAGGTCACATTCTGAAGTACTGGGGGGTGGGGTGGGAGGGTTAGGACTTCAGTGTATCTTTTTTTTTTTTGAGGGGGGGCATGATTCAACCCATAACACCCTCTCTCTCAGCTGGAAAATCACAACAGCCTCCTCTGCAGTGTCCCTGCTGCTTCCAGGATTGCCCCTCGAACCTATTCTCCCTACTGAGCTTCCCAAGAGGAAACCCTGACCTGCCACCCCTTCATTCGGGCAGTGAGGTCTTGGCTCTTGGCCGGCACTCAGGGCTTGCCCTTCCTGACCTACTCTCAGCCCCCCACCTTGCACTTGGCACCATGGTGGCACCAGATGGTTCTCTGCTCTTTCTTTCCTTTGCTGGGCAAATTCCTGCTTAATCTCTTTGGCCAAGCCCCATCATCCCCTCCTCTGGGAAGCCTTCCAGGACTGCCAGCTGAGCTGGACTTCCCGTGGACCCCAAACTTTCTCCAGACACCTCTCAAAAGCCCAGCTCGTTGTGTTCTAATTATCAGTGTCCACACCAGTCTCTGCCCACCAGCTCCTCAAAGTGGGACTGTGCCTTTGTCCCCAGGACCCGGTGCCCTGCCTGGCACATCGGGTATCTGTTGAGTGGACGTGTGAGTGAATGCATGGAACTTGATTGTAAATGAGGGCAGGCGTGTGAACACTTAGCCTAGGTCCGGGCACACACGTGTCGGGAAGGGACCGAGACATGGCAGCTGACAATATGCATGTGTATGTTAATGGCTTTTTGCACGTGCACACACACTCATATATACACACAATTATTCTTATAGTGACTGTTCCTTTTTATCGTTGATAAACATCATCATGAATTTCTCCAGGGAATCTTTTGGGTGTTTTATACTTGCACGGGATTTCTTTGCTTCTGCACCTCTGTGCCACCCCACTCCCCATCGGCAGGGATCCCAACAACCCTGGCCACGTGGAAAATTGCAGCCTGAGTGGGTGCAACTGCCCAGGTCTCCTCCAACCGGAAGCTGCAGGAAACCCACACGGTCCCAGAACTGCCGCATGCCTTGAACTGAGATCTGAAAAGCCAGGTTATCAGGACACTGGCTTTGGGATCCCACAGGTCCCTTCTGCTGTGGTAACCGCTCCCCAGTTCCTTTACTTCTGTGGCTTCAGGTCAGCACACACACCCCGGCCTCTCCAAGGCCAGCCCTTCTCTGGGCGTGGGCGAGGGGGCATGGCGGCAGGTGGCCAGGGCGCTGTTCTCCAAGGAGGAAACTGGCAGGAGAGCAGGGAGCGGGGAGTGGGCTGCTCTGCGCCCAGCCCTTCCCAGGCCCCAGCCTGGAGCCGCCGGGGGCCTCCGGGGGGAGGCGGGTCTGGAGCAAGCCGCCCCAGCGCACCGGCCTCCACCCTTCCTGGAAGGGAGCTGTGGAAACCTCATGACTCACTTCTGACTTTGCGTCAGAGGCACCATCTTGTGAGAAGTGTCTTGTCACGGCCCTTGGGCCATCTGCAGGGCATTTTCTCTACAGCCTTTAAGCATCAGTACTTTTATTTTGTTCTTCACCCAAACACTGGTTTCCATAGGAGCCAAGAAAGATTGAGGAGGCTGGTGGTAATAATAACACGTTTGCAAAGTAGAACCATTCACAAGGGGCTTTTATGGATGTGCAGCAACACAAAACTCCACATCCCATTTGCTGGCTGTTGTCTCAGTTTACTTGCGGTATCTTATTTAATCCTCACGGCAGTCCTGGGAGGTAGCATTAGTCCCATTTTACAGAAGAAACTGAGGCTCACGGCGGCCAAGGCAAGAAAATATCAGCTGAAATTCGAACTCCAGCTGCAGACTCGCCCCTTCCCTTCCTCAGCCGAGGAGGCAGCTGGCGTTTGTCCAGAGCCCTCGGGGAAGCGGTGATCTCCTGGCCCCGGCCCCTTTTGGTCCAGGCGATGATGTCTTCCTTCCAGCAGTGGGGCATCCCCCCTGGGGGCTCAGGCAGAAGGAGACTCAAAGACAAGTGCTGCTGACCCTCCGAGTGCCACCTCTCTACCATGTGTCCCCTGACAGCTACCTCCTGGACACCCCTGGCCCCACACCGGGAGCCTGCGCCTTCCTGGGACCATCGGGTTGCAAAGGCTGCTCTGACGAACCACACAGTTTAGTGGGAAAGGCAGGAGTGAGGGGCTGCATTTGTGCCATGGTTCTGCTGCCTTCCAGCTGTGTGGCCTTGGTTGTGAAAGCACCTTCTCTGAGCTGCTGTTTCTTCATTGCCAAACCCCACACTTACCACGAAGGCTTACCTCAGTGTGGCCTTGGAGCACATCTAGGGCTCAGGGGGAGGTAGATGGTGGCAGTTAGTGAGGGGCTCCCTAAGACGTTAACATCTTAGACAAACCATAGGTTCTTGTTTTTCTGGATGAGAGAAAATCAAGATGGTGAAAGTTTTGATAAACAAGAAACTCTTACTTATTTGGACAAGTGTATTGGCAGCCTGCTGAATCAGTCTGGATCGGAGACCCCTTTAAAAAGTGGAGCTTTGTGGCTTTCTGCACATTTTTGGAACCTTTCTCCTTTCATCCTTGCCCCAACAATGCAGGAGATGGGGCAGAGAGGAGTCTTCCTGTTTTAAAAATTGGGACCCTGAGGCAGAGGTCCCAGCAGAAGGGGCCCCTTTCTAGTCTGCCAGGCTCACACCTCATGGCCCTGTGCAAACCCCAGAGGCTCTGCCTTGCCAGCCAGACGAGATCCGGCCTCAGCCCCCACCACCCCCATTCCCCCATTCAACCTTCCAGCCCCGTCTTCCCTGGTCCTTTCTGCATCCTCAGCTCTGGGGCTGGAGCCCCTTGCTGCCTCCTATACTTACACACATGCCTTTCTGAAGACCCCCTCCTCTGGGCAGTCTTCCAGGGATTCAGAGCTGGAAGGAGTCTGTCTCCCTCCCAGAACCCTCTGGGTGCTTTGGGCTGCCCTGGTGTTCCCAGGTGTGCTGTGAGCTTCCTGCACAGCCCCACCTGGAAGCCCCAGGGTAGACGCTCAGTTTGTGTTTGTTGAGGGAGGAACTCAAAAAGTATGGCTTTTGGTGTGGCGGAGCACAGCCAGCTGGCAGACCTACTTATTAGGAATTAGCAAACACCTTGTTGCCCTCGGTTGTGTAAGGGGATAATTTTCTTGAGTAGATTGAGCAGCTCTTCACCCCCCACCAATCTATTTAAAGCTTTGCATCCTCAACCTTTGGCAGAGATGGTGCAAAAGCAAAACTCCCCGGAATTCTTCCCTCTCTCTAAGCTCAGGGACTGCGTAATCAAGATTGCACCATCCCAGAAGAGATCTTGATTCTTTTCTGCTTTTCCTAATACTTGCAGCTAACTTCTTAGCGCCCACCCTTCACCTGAGCCGCAGGACCTTCAAGCATTAGCGGCTTTGGGATCCCTTGGGTATGAGGATCACGTCCAGCTGGAGCGTGTGGAAAACCTACAGAAGTGGAGAAGGGAAAATGACCTGTGATCCTGTCACCCCTAGACAGGCAGCATTATCACCCCTTTTTAAAATACATGTAAGGCGAAATGTCCTCCTTTCTGATACTCAGTTTGTAACCCTAACATTTCTGGGTGACAAAATCTCTTTTCTAACCATCTGTTTTTTATGAACTTACATTCTTTTTTATTTCTAAAAGTTACCCGTGTTTGCTGTGGGAAATTTGGAAAAAAAAAAAGTTTAATAGAAGTAGGCTGCTCGCCTGTAAGCTGTGATCTGAAGATTGTGCAATGTATGAGACTTCTATACAATTAAGATCATGCTCTAGCTCCAGTTTTTTATCAGGCTTTTTCCACTTGCTGTTATATCCCAGGCACATTCCCCATGTTCTTAAACAAATGGCACTGCATGAAGGCAGCAGAATTTATTTAACCAATTCCCAGAGTTTTAGGTCTTAAGTCTTTTCCGGTTTGAGGCTGTTATAAACAGTGCCCTTGGCACAGAAAGCTTTGTCAGCATTTCGGACTATTCTTAGAGTGGGTTCTCAGGTGTAGGATCAGCTAGGGGTCTGCCCGGTTTTCAGGGCATTCCAGGAAGGCTGCCCGGGATGCCGCATTTTATGGGCCATCAGACGTGGCGTGGCAAGCATGCCTCGTGATGCTAAGGTGCAGGGCAGGCTCATTCCCCAGCTCCCTGGCCCCCCTGCTCCCAGCAAGCTTGGGAACCCCTGCCCATTTCCCGAGAGCGCAGTAACCCGGGTGGATTGATTCCCTTTCCTTGTTCCCTAGAGCCTGAGGAGGCGGAGCTGGAGGAGTTTCTGTGCCCAGTGAAGACGCCCACGGGGCTCGTGGGTGTGGCAGCCGCCTGGGAGCCTGTCCCTGCCATGCCCTTGGCTCTACAGAATATTTCCCTCAAGCACCTGGGGACTGAAATACAGTAAGTGCCGGGGGCCCCGGGGGCTGCTGGCCAGGCTGCGGCAGCCCCTTCAGCAGAGCCCCCTGCAGGGAGGTGATGCAGGGAGAGGGGTGGGGCCCTTATCTTCAGTGTATCACCATCATTATTTTAGGATATGGTATTTCTTGTTCCAATTATAAAAGTAGCGCATGTTATTTGTAGGAATTTGAGACATCTCTAGAGATAAAAGAATGCCTCTGGGCTCCGTATTTTCTGTTACGCATGGGCAAACAGAGAGCTTCCTGGACATCACGCAGTGGTGGTCTCTCATGGGGATCACAGGTGTCAAGTGCAGCAAATTGTTCACTTTGAACCCAGCGGCTTTTGTCCTTTAATAGTGTGTTAGGTTTACCACTTCCCTTTGCCAGTCTTGGTTGTAAGGAGCTTTTAAGAAGGCTGTGTGGGCTGGCAGTTATGAGCCTGGGTTTTGGCACCAAATTGCCTGGGTTTGGATCCTGGGCCCAGCAGTGCCCAGCTGAGCTGCTATCAGCAAGTTGCTTGATGTCTCTGGGCTGCAGTCCCCTCATTAGTAGATAGAAATAGGAAATAGTCTCATTTATAAGGTTGGCATGGGGGTTAAATGGGTCAACGTAAGCCTCCCATCTGTGCCCGGCGTCCGTAGGCTTGTAAGGACCATGAGCTGCTTTTCCTGCAGTTGCTGCTGTGGTTGAAGAGTTGGGAGCTATAGCATCCTGGTCAGATGCTTATTTTCTTCGTGGGCTTTGGTCAAACTAGAAAGCCGTGCTGGCATTTGGGACCTGCAGGCTGAGACAGTTACCACTCCCTACCCCAGCTGTGGGACAGAGGGACCTGGAGGCCAGATGGAGAGCCAGGCTGGAGAGAGCGGTGTGGGAGGTGGGGGTAGGGTTGGCCCCCTGGGGGAGGGGGCAAGGAGGGCACCCTGTAGGGGATATCCCTTGGGGAGCTGGGAGGAGCTAGGTGGTCTGCAGGGCCTACTCAGGGAGCCCAGTGCAGGGAGGGGGGCCTGAGCAGCCCATGCCTTGGGCCAGTGATCCCAGGGCTCCTCACCAGGATTCAGCCGAGCTCCTGGCTGATGGGGAGCAATGGAACAGAGAAAATGCAGAAAGCAGGAAAGGAAGGAAGTGTCAGAGTCATTCAGTCACTTCCCTCCTGTTACTCCTCACAACCCACAGAGAATGTGTGTGGGGCAATACCTCAAGAGAAGGGACCCAGGCTGCCTGCTGAGACCCCAGACAGCTTGGGAGGTCAGAGCTGCCTCCTCCTCCTGCACCCCCGTGCCCTGGCTGGTCCGGAGGGCTTGCTCCTAGGTCTGCAGCCAGCTCGGATCAGGCTCGGGTAGGTGGGGGGAGCTCCCTGGGCGCTGTGTCAGACGCCGCAGCTCCCAACCCAGCTGGACAAACCCATGAGGTGGTTTGCTCTGTGGTTAGGTTCTCAGCCCCGGCCAGAGTCAGGCGTCCAGACTGGGTGTTCAGCCACACCACTTCCTAGCTCTGTGGCCCTGGGCAAGTTTGCTCACCTGCTCAGAAGCCCAGTTCTCCACTCGGTTAATTGGGGTGACAGTGGTCCTTATGCCATTGGGTTGTGGGAGGCTTAAACGAGTCAAATGCATGTAGGACATCCAGCTGAGAGCCTGGCCCAAGGAAGGGCCCGTCAATATGTGCTGTGGTTATGCTCGTCATCCCCACTCCACAGAGGAGGGAATCGAGGCTCTGAGAGGATGAGTGGCTTGCCTAAGATTTTCCTTCCAGAAAAGTCTTTATGACCCCTCCCTCCTGTCCAGGGCACAAGCATTTCACAACTGGATTTAAACCCACATGGAAAATGGTCTAGGAATTGCTCCAGGTAATGCGGTAAATTCCTTTTCTACTCACGGTGATGCTGCTTGGTGGCCACTGGGGGATACACTGGAGAGGCTGCAGTTCTGGGCAAGGGCAAGCATAGCGGCCGGATGGTACCAGCCAGTGCCTTGGCTTTAATCCTGCAATGGGGCTCAGCCCAGGCAGGACTCAGCACAAAGTGATGCTCAGGAAATGGCAGAATCAGGTTCATCCTTCTTCCAATATGGCCACTGCCCCTTCAGTGTCAAATAGGGACAGAAGGAACCAGGAAGGGGAGTCAGGGGCCCCTTACAGTCAGACCTTGGTGATAACAGAGTGAAAGGAGCAGGGGGCAGAGTCAAGGCCAGGTGTCAGGACAGCTGAGTTCCGTTCTTTTCCCTTCCCCTAATTTAACTTGTTAATTTTTCCCTCCCTTGGTCAGCTGTACTATCCATGAAAGTACACTCATTATATTCCTTTTCTGGTCCCAGCTGAATCAAAAGGCTGGATTTATTTTAAAAATAATTTTCAGGTCCAATTTTGCTCTTTGCAAGGGTCAACAAAATTGACAAACCTTTAACTAGACTAACCAAGAAAAAAGGAGACTCAAATCGCTACAATTGGGAATTAAGTGGGAGGTTGCTATATTCCTTTACCTACATAAGATAGATGACAAGGGAACACTAGGAGCATTTATAAGCCAATAAATTGGATTTTATAATTATAAAACTCTTAGAAGAAAGCATTGGTATAAATCTTATTGCTTGGGCTGTCTGTTTTTTACATGATCCCCTCGTGATCCTTGTGCACACTGAAGTTTCAAAAGCATTGCACAGACATTCTCATTCTACTCGCCATGGCTGTCAGTCTCTGTGATATTTTTTATCTTTGTCTCTTTGCTGAATGCTGGCTAATTCATTCGTATCTTTCAGTGCACCATTTTTTCCCATTATCTGTGTCTAATCTGCCATCTAACCATTCACTGGCTTTCCATTTCTATTGTATTTTACATTTCTAAGAATAATATGATTCTTTTTTCAAAGCTGTCTAGTCAATTTTTGTAGTCCTTGTAGCTTGACTCCATGTTTTATTTTCTTAATTTAATATAGCTACTTTGTACCAGTATCTGATCATTCCAACACTTGAAGTCCTTGGAGGACTAATTATGCCGCTTGTTGTTTTCCTGCCTTTCCTTCATGGTGGCTTGTTTCTTTGTTCAGTGATTTTCTTTTATTTATTCATTTTTACTGTGCATTCATTTTGGTTGCGCTTTTTTGTGGGAATCCTAAGGGGCCTAGGTTGAGGAGGCATCCCGATATGGAGAATTCATCACCCTGGGGGCTGTGGCCAACCCTGACCAACCTGGACTTAAAAGATTTTTTGGAAATGTAAATTCAAACCCCAAATGCCCGTGAGGGAAGATCTATGGCTTCAGATTCTCAAGGGGAGACTTTTTTTTTTTTTAATATCCAGAGCTTTCACCTAGAACTTTCTTCTGCTATTTTTATCAGCAGGCATGGATTTTTGTCATGTGTCTTTTGTTTGTTTGTTTGTTTGTTTGTTTGAACCCACCTGTTCATGGAGGGCATGGACCTCCAAGAGTCCCAGCTTTACCTGGGGATTTCAGTTCCAACTCCTCGCTTCATGTGGTCTAAGACCTCATTTTCTTTGCTCCCTTGTGGCCAAGACTGCTTCTAGCAGTTGACCCCTGGACAAGCTTGTTTTCACTACGATAAAGGTGCAAACCCCTTCAGACTTCAGTGCCGTAGAATAATAAGCCCTTGTTTGTCATGCACACTCTGGCTGCAGCCGATTTGTGTGAGGCTGTCCTGGGCTTGGCCCCAAGCCCTTGTAGGATCTGGGTCAACCCCACGTGTCCATCCCCTTCCGGGGAGCAGAAGGTGGAAAGCAGGGGTCTGAGAGGTCAAGTCCTCCGTGGAAGCACCATTCTAAGCCTGTGTTTATATCACAGCCACCAACACCCGGTGGGCCAGACCAAGTCACATGTCACCCCCAGGGCAGGCGGGGTGGGTGGGCAGGGGGTTGGAGTGCCCCCTCCCACAGAGGCAGCAAGAGGAACTGAACAGGAATCTGAGCCACACATTTGTCCTCCTCTGTTCTCCCCACTTGAGTTTCACCTCCTGTCTTGTCAGTCCCTGGAGATTTCCTTCCTCTCCTAGCAATTCAGCAAGGCGTTTAAAAACTGTGCTTTGTGCTTATCCAGTGTCTGGGTGTTTGTGGAACAAAGGTTTACAGAGTCACTGTCCACCATGTGACTCAGATTGCTTGGGGCTAACGTTGCACCCAGGGGTGATGTCACAGCCGGGACCCCATCCTCTTCTTGACCACGCTCTCACCACTATTTAAGGAAATGTCCTCTGCGTGCAGAGCTTTCCAGATGGTTTTGACCATGACTCGTAATTTTTATATCACAGATCAGTATACACATATACATATAATTTATAAAACGATACTAACACTCCCCTCATGGGGTACCCTCTGCCTTTTCTGTTTAATTTTTTAAATGCCAGTTGTGATTCTAAACTGACTTTATCTTCCACCATGGGCCACAGCCTGCAGTTTGTAGAGCACCAACCTGGTGAACACGTTGAGTCATTTTCTCTTCCCTGTTAGTAATTTTGGACTCTGGCCACTTCTCTCTCTTTGCAAGGGCAGGTGAACGGCATTTCGCTGGTACTGTCTTTTCATCTGGCTAATGATGAATTTGTCTGGTAGCCGTGGTCGGAGGCCTTCCTTCCCACAAACCAAACATTTACTGAGCCTACACTCTGGCCCCCGCAACCCTGTGCAGGAGCAGGCAGCCTGCAGGTCGGTGAATGCCCAGTTCTTAGAGAAACGTTGCCTGGAGGCTTCAGCCTAGACTAGTATTTGGCTGAGGGGTGGCCCCGGCATGAAGTGCAGTCAGCTGCTCGGGCTGAGAGAGGTCAGTGAAAGCTTTAGAGAAAACAAATCTGAGTGCAGAAAGAGCAAGGGAGAGGAGGAAGGTGAGGAAGAGATGTTTGGAACTTGCCTCGGCAGAAGTAGGGAGCCAGCGATGGTCTTTGAGCCGGGTAGTTACCAGACCAGATGCAGGCTTCAGGAAAGTCATTTCGGCAAGTCTATTCAACGTTCCTTCAACACTTAATACATTAAACACCTGTATCTCTGTTTGCCAGGCCTGTTTTAAGCACTCCAGATACATGAGTGAACAAAACAAACATCTTCCCTCACGTAGCTTATACTGCAGCAGTGGGGTAGGGGTGGGGACGTCCAGCTTCTGCTGCTTGTAAGTGATGTCATGTGTAGAACAGGGTAAGTGCAGTGGAAAAATGAAAAAGCAAGGTGAGAGGATGGGGGTGTTGTGGGCAGGATGCATCCGCAGGGCACCTGGAGTTTGGGAGACCAGTCAGGATAACGGGGCGTGTGTCTGGAGGCCTGAGCTCCAGCGCAGTGGGAAAGCCGAGGGAACTGCTGGCTATCGAGCCGACAGCCCAGTCAGGCCTGCAGCCTGCCTCATGATCCTCCTTCCATTCTTCCAGAAACACGATGTGTAACATCCGTGGCAACAAGCAGGCCCAAGGCGCAGGCCCGGGGCCCCAAGAGGAAGACTCTCCACGGAGCGGGGAGCCCCAGAGGGAGGAGCAGCCCACGCCTCCTGACCCCAGTACCCCAGGTGAGCCTCTGCCCAGCTCTGAGCTGCCTTCTGAGACCAGCCCTCGGGCCAAGCCAGTGCCCACTCTCCTGCAAACCCGCGTGCCAGTGTTCGTGTCAGAGATAAAACTCCCGTGGCTTCTTCCTGAGCCACGAGGGTCTAGGAGCAGTGACGCTAGAAGTCATAAGGGAAAATCTCTCATGCGTTTCCTCCTTCCTCCCTCTTTCTATTTTTCTTTTTCTTTCTTTAAAGGACTTATGAGAAAAGGATGTAAGAACACCATTCTGAGCTGATTAAAGTCAGATCTTCTTAAAGAAGTGGAGCAGGTGACCCTTAGGCACCTATTCCGGCTATAACATGGCCTTTTATTTCATTCACATAATGTGAGTCACCCACACCAGCAGGGGCTTGGCTTCTCTGAAATTGCCATTGGTGCTCTTAGAATACGTTTTAACTTAGAAAACAGTTGGAAGAAAACTTGCTAAGGCAGCCCTGTGGGGGCATCTTAGGATAAGAGAGGCCCCCAGCTGGGTAGAAATCACTCTGGGAAAAGGACCCCCAGGAGCAGTGCCTGACGGACCCCCGGGGGCAGCACCTGACGGACCCGGGGCCAGCTCCTGATGGACCCCTGGGAACAGATGCTGATGGACCCCCAGGAACAGAGCCTGACAGACCCCCAAGAATAGAGCCTGACAAACCCCAGGGGCAGTGCCTGACGGACCCCTGGAACAGAGCCTGATAGACCCCTGGGAACAGAGCCTGATGGACTCCCAGGAGCAGTGCCTGACGGACCCCCGGGGGCAGCACCCGACGGACCTGGGGCCAGCTCCTGATGGACCCCCGGGAACAGATCCTGACAGACCCGCAGGAACAGATCCTGACAGACCTCTGGGAACAGAGCCCGATGGACCCCCAGGAGCAGCGCCTGATGGACCCCCGGGAACAGAGCCTGACGGACCCCAGGAGCAGCGCCTGATGAAGTCCTGGAGGGCACAGAGATCTGTCTGTGAGAAGATCCCACTGTCTCAAATTGCTGCTGCTGCTGCTGATGATGATGATGATGTGACTGCGCTTATACGGCAGGGCCCTACATGCCAGGGCTGCATTAAGTCTTTTTTTGGGAACTTCTTTGTTGAGACACAACCCACATTCCATACAACTCATCCCTTCACTGCATGCAGTTCAGTGGCTTTCCGTGTATTCAGACTTGTGCATCCATCACCTCAATTTTAGAACATTTTTGTTACCCCAGAAAGAAACCCTGTGGCCCTTAGCCATCACTCCTCAACACCCCCTGCCTAGACAACCACCACTTACTTTCCACCCCCCTGGAATGACCTACTCTGGACACTTCCTACAGGTGCGTGTTCCCTTGCAACTCGCTTCTTCACTTACCCACACTCACCTGTTTAAAACTTATGGCAATCTGAGCAATGGATGGTTAGTTATCCTCATTTAACAAATGAGAAAACTGAGGCGTGGAAACATGCAGGGCCTTGCTGCTGGCCGCACAGTGGGTGGCAGAACCACGATTCGGGCTGGGAAGCCTGACCCCACACCACTTCCTGAAGCCTTGTTTCCTAAATCCATGATTTTGCAAACTTCATTACCATGTAACCTCATCCCCCAAACAAAATCAACATCCAGCATGGCTCAAGGCTCCTCTGCGCCCCACCCCACCATCGCCTGACTCTCAGGATCCTGGGGTTCTGACCGGAACCCCATCTTGGGCCTTGTCTCCTCCGGCTGGTCCCCACCCTCCTCCTCTCCTGGACCCGGGGACTTGGAAGGGGAAGCAGTGCATCATGCCACTGAGGGCCGCACTCTCCTCTCTGCCCGCACAGCTGGATTCTCTGGGACAAGACCAGTCTCTGTTCTCATACTCAGCAAGGCCCAGCAGTGACCCGACAAACTCCAGGCTGCTTGGCCTGGGCTCCAGAAGAAAAGTGCTGAGCTGTTCAGCTTGTCCTCTGTGCCCCATCTTTCCCCTGTGCTCTTGGTTTCCCAGGGCTGCTCTGACAAACGCCATGCACCAGTCAGCTTCAACAACAGGGAAGTACTGGCTCGCAGTTTTGGAAACCAGAAGTCCCAAATCACGTCACCAGGCCATGCCCTCCCCCAGAGTCTGTAGTGCTCTGGTGCCGACTTGGTCTCTACTTCCATCTCATGGCGATGTCTTGTCTCCTTCTCTGGCCTCCACTCGGACTTCTACTTCTGTGTCATCTCCTTTGCTTCCAAGGACTTTGGCCATGTTGGACAAATGCCACTGCATTCAGTTTGGCTTCATCTTAACTAATAGCATCTTTGAGGCTCTATTTACAAATGGGTTCACACCCACAGGACGGGGGTTGGCACCTCAGCATGGCTTTGTGGGAGACGTGATTCAGTCCCCATCATCCTCCCCAGATCTCCCACCACATCCTTAGTTCTAGCACCTTTAACATCTCAATCCCCAAAGGATCATAATAGCTTCCTAAAATACACGGGAGGGAAAAATAACAGAGTAATTTGGGTTAGGTGTTTTTGATAAGATCCTACAGAGTGCCTAAAGTTGGGCAGCACATGTGGCTCTGAGCTTCCCAGCAGCTTAGGCAAAGAGGGAAATGCAAGTGGCTAAATTTTTTTTCCATTGCCCATAAGACTAACAAAGTTTCTTGGAAAAAGCAAAGCTTTTCCTGGCACTCAGGACTGAGGGGAATTTCTCCTGCTGGGGCCTTACTGGGTGTCACCTTAGGTGCCACAAGAACAAGGTTCTTGACCTCCCTCAGTCCACAGAGCCAGGGCATTCATGTCTCTTGTTGTGGCCTGATGGCAGAGCCCTAAAGAAAAGGCCATAGTGGGGCAGGACAGGGAGGCCCAGCAAGTGATTCTCTGATGCTGGGTCTGCTCTAAGAATAAAATGTAGTAACTCAAAAGCGGGAGTTGGCCAGCATTTCCTACAAAGGGCCCACTGGTAAATACTGCAGACTTTGTGGGCCCCGGGGTCTCCGTGGCCATCACTCAACTCTGCCTTTGTAGACTGAAAGGTGCCACGACAGTACCAAATGGGCGTAGCTGCGTTGTAATAAAACTTTATTTACAAAAGCAGGTTCCGGCCTGGCCAGTGGGCCATAGTTTGCTGACCCTTGATCCAGAGGAAATGAAAGGATCCTGCAGCCTTGAGGCAATCTTCTGTGGTTTGAAAAATGTCTTCTAACTTAGCATGTGATAAGAATAAGTGCTTGAGCTACCCTCTGGGGCAAGAATGTGGGGTATAGATCTGTGTGCTTTGAAAATCACCCAGAGGGTGGAGGTGGGACTCAGAAGTAAGAAACAGTGCTGTCCCAATAGGACTTGTGCCTGAGGAGGCGACACTGGGGGTGGAAGGGCTGTGTGGTTCACCCCTGTCTTCTGGGGACAGGCCCAGTGACCAGCACTGTGTAGACAGTGGGTGGGTGGCCCTGTGATTCTCAAGGTGAGGCCCCTGGGTCCGTGGGGTCAGCATCCCCTGGGAGCTCCCTACCAAAGCAAATCCCCAGCCCCCCACCCTAGACCCACCGAACCCAAAGCTGCCAGAGTAGGCCCAACAGCCTGAGGGTTTTTTTGTTTTATTTTTGCAACATTTTTATTGTGATAAAATATATATAACTTAAAATTTGCCATTTTAGCCATTTTAAGTGTATAATTCAGAGGCATTAATTACATTCACAGTGTCATACAACAATCACCACTGTCTATTTTTCCAAAATTTTCCGTCATTCCAAACAGAAACTCTGCTCCCATTAAGCAAACTCTCCCCATCCCCCGTGCCCCTAGCCACCGGGGACCTCTACTTCCTGTCTTCAAGGATCTGCTTAGTCTAGATATTTCAAATAAGTGACATCTTACAATATTTGCCTTCTGTGTCTGGCTCGTTTCACTCAACATGATGACTTTAAGTTTCATCCTTGTAGCATGTATCAGAGCTGCATTCCTTTTTATTGTTGAGTTCCGTTGTGTGGCTGGGCCACGTTTTGTGGATGCAGTCATCTGTTTGTGGACCCTTGGGTGGCTTCACCTTTGGGAATTGTGAATAGTGCTGCCATGAACATTGCTATGCTGCTGAGTCCCTGCTTTCAGTTCCTTGGTCATACACCGAGGAGTGGGTCTGCTGGGTCATAATTCCAGCTTCACTTTCTCAGGAACCACTAATCTGCTTTCACCGGCCCTCCAGGCATTTCTGAAACAGGCTCAACTTTGAGAGCAGTTCTTGTCAGTTGTGTAACCTCAGTGTTTCTCCTTTTGTGCAGGCAAAGAGCCAGAAGATTCTCCAAAGTCTACACCCAAGTGCTCTCGGACGGCAAATTTCATTCAGAAAGCCAAGCGCCAGAACGCCACCTTCCCACTCTTCCCCGAAGGGCTCGCGCGGAACCGCGTCTCCCAGGAGAAGATGGCAGCCTTGGAGCAGCAGGTGCTGGTGGTCACCAAGGAGCTCCAGTCTCAGAAGGTGAGCCCTGGCCCCAGGGAGGCCCAGCTCCTGGTGCCCCCAGGCCAGACAAGCTGGAGGTGCCACCCCAGCCGGCTGGGCCCAGGCCGCTCTGCCGGAGGTCGGCAGTGCCGTGCTGCGGACCGTTCAGGGGCCTGCTGCTGGGGGCACCACGGAGTCCTAGCAGCTGCCTGCTCCCTTGAGCCCCAAACCTGAACCCGGAAGGAAAAACAATCCTGAATGTAAACACTGCCTCCCCTTCCTTCTAGACTGTGGGCAGCCTCGCTTGGCTCAGCCTTCCTTTCTCAGGCATTACTGGTTGTCAGATGAGGCAGAGAGGCCCGGGGGGACGTGGATTTCACGGGGGTTTGCCCCGATCGCCAAGCAGCCTGTGGGATACTCCATGCTTCAATCTGAAGGCAGGACTCCTTGAGATCAATAAGGGTTGTCCAGACCGTTGACAGCTCCCATACGTTCAGAGTGAAAATGTCAGGAGGAAATTGTTTAAAACTAAAGAATCTGGATTTTGTTTTTTGGCTGGTTAACTTTCCGGTAAACCTCAGCACTGTGTCCTGGGCCAGATGGTGGGGGAGAGCAGGCCTTGTGGTTTTGCCTTTGGCCTGAGCAGGTGTGCAGGCTCTCGACACACGTTAGTCCAGCAGGTCATTCGGAACACAGACCTCCGCGTGACACAGGTAGGCCCACGTGCTGGCCCCAAGCCAGACACTTACCCTTCTGAGCCACAGTGTCCTCGTCTGTAAGGGGAGTTATAAGATAATCATGTTACCTGGAGACGCCCAGTGCCTGGCACCCACAGCTGCCCTCACGTGCTTCATTCCACAGCTTTCCCTGCCCAGCCTGCTGGGTCCTTCCTGCCACACCTACCACAGGGGCTTGGAGAGACAAGGAAGTAAGGCCTCAGTAATTGTGCTTGTGGGTTGACCCTGGGGCCTTAGCACTGAGGGGGTGCAGGGTCAGGGCTTTATTCCAAATGAGGAAGTGAGCACCTGCCCTGCCCTGGGGTTTCACCTCCAGCCTGGATATCAATGCCAAAGGGGCAGGAGGAGAGGTGATGCTGGGTCAAGCCTGACCTCTGGTCCCCCCACGGTGCCCTCAACATTCAGAAACACTGACCAGAGAGCAGCTCCCCTCGAGACCCTCCCAGCCTCCCTTGGCAGCTGGGGAAGGAGCCCCTGGACTACCCAGGGGCCACATCTGCAAACACCTGCCTGCATCTCATCAGTGGGAAAGCTCTGTCTCTCCTCAGGCTTTGGGGAGACATGGGAATTAGGGGACTTAGCCTGGCACAGGCAACCTAGTGGCCCACACAGTAGCTTTAGGGACCCTTTTAGAATTTGCCTCTCAAATTCCATTAGGAGCCATGGAGGGCACTGTTTTGGTTTCCTAGGCTGCACAAAGCAGATACCATGAATTGGGTTGGCTTTAAACAATGGGAATTTATTAGCTTATAGTTTGAGGCTGAGAGGATGTCCAAATCAGGGCATCACCAAGGCAATGCTTTCCTCCGGAATACCAGCTGCTGGTGATCCTGGGCTCCTTGGCCACGTGGCCAGGCACAGGGCGGTGTCTGCTGGGCTCTCCCTTCTCTTCCAGGTTCCCTTGATTGCAGCTTCTTGCTTCCTTGGTTTTCTGGCTCTCTCTCTTTGTATTCATCCCGTTTATAAAGGATTCCAATAAGAGGATTAAACCCACCCTGGGCCACAATTTCAGTTCAACTGAAGTAACCTCATCATAAGGTCTTATTTACAGTAGGTTTATACCCACAGACATGGATTAGCTTTAAGAACATGATTTTCTGGGGTACGCACAGTCCTAAACCACCACAATTACACAGGTATACTGGGGCCAAATCCCTGCCTTCAGGGACCTCACCATCCATTGAGGGGAGAAGACATGAGCACAGCTAACTGCTGATGGGAAGTGTGTCCCCACCCTGTGCTGGGCCTCCTGGAACGCTGACCATGGTTTTACCCCCTTTTCCTGACGAGGAAACGCTGCTCCTAAGAAGTACTGCAAGCTCAGGGTGTCCCAGGGGCCAAGCTGGGTTCAGAGTCTGGTCCGCTGCCTGCAGAGCCTCTGCTCCTTACTGTGCCACACGTGTCACACATGTGTGACTTGCGCGAGATCACCCAGCTGGGAGAGCCAGCCTTGGGGCCCAGATCCCCTCTTGCAGGTCCAGCCGCCCCCTCCATGCTCTCCCCAGCACAGCCCGGTATCAGACCCAAGCGCTGCAACTGCTCTTTGAAGAAAATGAGCACATTCACAGGCCTCCTGCTGGCATAGGGAGCCGTGGGCCACTCTGGTCCCCATGAAGCCATCATCTCTCCCAGGCCCCTAAGGCACTGGCCCGCAGAAGATGGTGCCAGGTGGTGGGTTGGCCAGCACTGGGCCCTCAGAGGTGACCCGGTGGCACCCAGTCTGCAGGCCATCTGCTCTAGCAGATGGGATGGTGTCCACATGAGGCTACCCATCTGCTGGCTGCGGGAGAGCCGCACCCCGTTGTAGCCCTGCCAGCCACTTGGCTCATTGGGGATTACTTGGTAAAGGCCGAGCTGTGTTTAGGCAACATGGCAGAGGTGGTGTGCAGCCTCTTACCTCCCAGGACGCTGGGGGAGACGTGGGGGGTGGGGGTGTCCCTGGCCCTGGGCCCGGACATCCTAGGAGGAGGGTCTGGAGGGGCCCTGGGCAGCCCCATGCTGTCGGATCATTGCCTCCTCTCGCACATGAGGGAGCAGAGGCCCCGGAAGGGACGTGCACAGGGCACCTTGTCAGGTAGCTCCAGAAGGGAAACAGGCCTCCCGAGTCAGCGCTCCTTCCCCGCCCCTGCTGGGGCCCCCACCCAGGTTTTTAATTAGTGAAGAAAGTATGGACTCTAATAAAATAAAAAATTATTTCTCAGAGAATGATTTATTGACTTTTTAAATTTTAAAGTCTGAGATGGGCCCAACAAGGATTTGATTTAAACATTTTGAAACTATTGTTTGATCAGCTCTTCCATTTCTAAGCATTGATCCTAACGCATTGCTTATAATGGTGGAAATTAGAAACACGCTAACTGTCCATTGGGGAGCTGGACTTAAGGCAGTGGGGAGTGGGGGCATCCGTGCGTGGCACGCTTTCAGTTGCTGGAAGTCGTGTTTGACATTGAGCGGCCTGGGGAGGTGCCGCCACACACGCTGAGGCAGGCGCAGCTCCAGGCTCGCAGCGTACTGCAGCGTGGCCTTTGTGGTTTTTAAAGCTTCTGCATGGCGGGTGTGCAGGAATGCCGCCGACTCCCGACGGTGTGGGGTACCTGGCACGGGGCTCGCACCCTCGGTGGTGACATTGAAAGGAGTCACGCGGCCCCAGCTGCCTTCTCCGCCCGCCTCTGATCTTGCGTTCACTGTGCTGCTGCCGTCTGTCCACCAGACTCCTAACAAACATGTCGATGCATCCTTTAAAAAGGCGAGACGCTCCCGAGAAAGTACTGCTGCGTCAGTTGTATGTTTTACGTGCATGAGGAAGTCTCTAAGAATGTTTACCAAAGGGTTAATGTTCTTCCTAGGTGGTGGGCTTATATTTCTTCATGTAGTCAAAAATGTTTAAAAGAAACATAAATTTTTTATGATCCAAAAAAACAGTCAAAAATGTTTAAAAGAAACATAAATTTTTTATGATCCAAAAAAACACGCAGTACAGCTATTTCCACTTTTTAAGGGAATGGAAAAGGAAAATCCCTTAGCTACATGGCACGGAGAAGGGAAAGGTTGCCAAGTTAGATGGCAGGCACCCTCCCTTCTAACTGCAGCTTCCCGTCACGGGGACACTCCGGGGTCCCTTCCTCCTCTCCCTTCTCCTTCTTGGCTCTCAGCCTCCCCAGGTCACAGCACAGTATCCAGGAAATTAGGAATTAACAGATGATTTTAACTGCTGAATCATTGTTTGGATATTTTTATTTCTGTATTGGAGAACAGGCAAAAATTAATACTTAGAATTACTGAAATGCAACTAGCCTCACCCATGTGTTTATTTCCTGTTGTTATGGTTATTCTAGTCTAGTCTCAGCCCTGTTTATATTTGATATTGTAATGGTTACAACTCCATCCCTCCTTACTTGAATTCATAAAAACCCTGAACTCCATAGACCTGCTTCATGGATATATTAAACTCTTTCTCATGCATTAGCTGTTACGCGCATCAGGCAGAGAACCCACCACTTTTTTCTGGTACCAATTTGCTGCCCTGAGAAGGGATAGAGATTCCAAAGAAGCAGGCCCCAACTGCCCTAAGTTCTGGAGCCCGGCAGGCTGAGGGAACGCAGTGATCAAGCCTTTTGTGGCTGCTGGACTTAGTCTAGAGGCAACCGGCTTTTTCTTGACTCTGCTGGCACTCCAGACCCTTGGCACCTTAAAATGCTTCAAAGAGAGAAACAGTTTCTAGCTCCAAGTCCAGACATCTGACGGGGTGATTGGGTCACCAAGGTAAAAGTGGATCAGGATGTCACTATGGTGGTTCAAGGCCCCTAGACCTGGGCTTGAGGCCCTGTGTCC
>PVKY010000782.1:0-40438 GCA_004027775.1 Bradypus variegatus
TTACAATGACCCTCATTGACCCTGTGTCAGGTCAACCTCAGGTAGAGATTCCTATGACCATTCTGTTTAATGAATGGTCATCTTTTTACTCATTCAGTCTCTCAACAAGTAATTCTTGAGCACCTACGTGTCGTGCAACTGTGCAAGTTACTGGGGACCCTAAAATAAATGTCCTAGCCCTCATCCTTGACTAGCTCCTAGTCTCATATAAGAAATAGGACATGTACACACATGATAATTATACAGGTAGCAAGTCAAGTCATGACAGAGGCAGAGTTAACGTGCTCCTGGAGCTCAAGGAAGAAAGAGGAAGCCAGAGAAGGCTGTCTGAAGGTGATAGGATCTACTCAGCTCTTGAGGGCTGGGTAGAATTCAGATATGCAAAGATGAGATAGGGCATCTTCTTCCTTGAATTTTAAGTGGAGAGAACTGCATAAATCAACATATTGGATTGTGTAACGAAGAGTTGGTTATTTAACAATGAAGTAAACCAAAAAAGACATCTAATATTTATTGATGATCTACTGTATGCCAGGTGCTTTATATCCATCACCTCAAACTTACTAATGAAACACTGCTATCCCCAGCAGGGACAGGAGTGTGCACTTTGCAGGTTGGGTAGCTGATCTGGCAATCTATAGATTTAAACCATCAGCTGTCTCTCTCCAGTCTCATCTATAGCCATATATTATAGATAAACTGCCTCTATCTATTTTCACAGAGGAGAAAGGAGTGTACTAACTAAACCTAAGCAGGGAAAAGTGGATTTCCCATGGTTCTTGCACCCACTAGTTGCCCCCAGGTTGTTTTTTACATCATTCATTAGAAACATCAGTAGAGAACAACAAACAACAGAGAACATTTGCAGCTTTCATTCCTAAGCCTCCTTCTTGGCCTAGAATCTGTCCCCCTATTTTTGCTCCCTTTTCCTTCTCTGAGACCCATCATCTGGTGACCTCCCTCTCAAGTTCCCTTCCCCTCGTCTTCCACTGTGTGAAGCACAACTGCAAGATGACAAAAACAGTCTCAAGGAAACTGCTGCTGTGCTCACGGAGGCACAGTGAGTGGCAGAGAAGGCAGGCTTTTGAGTTGTTCATACCACTTGCATGGAACGATTCCAAAACTAATCTGTGCTTGTTTTTCTTTTCCTGTTTTTGAATCCAGATACTTGCATTTGCAGTATTTTCTCTGAAGTTCAGCATCTTTCAGGGCCCATCGTCTTCGTCTTTTATTTCATCAATAACAGGCTTCTCTTCTGCCTTCAACCAATGCTCATCCTGACATGGTGTTTGCATCTGGAGCCTGGCTCACGCCTTGGCTTTGTCAGTTGCTAGTGGAGGCCATGGGACTTTCTCAAGCCCTGAATTCCTCATTTGTTCGGGGGATTGCTCAGCCTCTTCACCTTATAGATTATTGTAAGGAACAACTGAGATAGAACGTGTGTGCATGTGTGTATGTGTGTGTGTGTGTATGTATAAAATCACCTTGTAAACTAGAAAAACTTTATACCTATTTGCTTAAAGTTTCTTTAGGCTTTGTGAACCTTGCTGAGCTGTTGTTGCATATTCATTATGTAATTAAAGAAGTACCCTATCCCATTGCTTGGGTGTGTGTATGTGTGTGTGTATACTGCTGCTGTGACAACACCTATACCCCCACCCACCCCACCCTGCCTGGGTGTTACTTCCCACAGGCCCTCCTGCTGGCTGACTTTGGGTGGTCACCATTTTCACATTATGCCCCTGCTCAAAAGTCTACCGTGGCTTGCAATTGCAGCTGCTTTATAAACAACCCCCCTCACCCCCTAAACCTGGCAATCCCCTCATTCCCCAGAGTCGGTTGCTCACTCTACTCAAGCTGGGTCCCACTTAGGAAGTTGCTGTGGGCATCTTGTTACCTGCCCTTAGACCTGCTCCACAGTCCACATCTTCCCTTTCCTCAAAGGCCATTGCAAATCCTGGCCCCACTGTGAAGTCCCATCCAAATTCTGTGGCTTCCACTACCAGTCTCCTTTTATGGACTTCCATAGTACCTAGAATTAACATCACATGGCTTAGCCTGCAATTGTCCTCCAGCTGTGTCCCAGATGTTACCGTACCTCAAAGGTTTTCAACCCTGGCTGAGAATCACTTGCGGAGCTTTAAAAAAAAATTGCAAATTTTTTTAAATACTGAAAAATTGCCTGTGCTTCAGCCCAAACCAAAAACTCTGAATATGTGAAGGTGGCTTCTGGGAGTTGGTACTTTCAAAAGCTTTCCAGGTGGTTCTACTGGGCAACAGGGTCGAGACCTTCTGCTAACTGCTTTCATCACCCCACTTTCCACCCCCCTACCCAGATGATAACCTCCTTGAGGCTGGGGAACCTGCTATACCTTCTGATTCCCTTGGTTCTTGGCCTGGGTATTGACCATGGGTCACTCATGGGCATATTACGCAGGACAGGGCCTTCATGGGCTCTCTCCATGGTCCTTCTGTTCTTTACACCTCATTGTATTTGGAGATGCTTTTGACTTTTTTAAAAAAGTGTTTTTATGCTTATCTTCTTGGCCAGATTTTCATCCTAAAAAATTTCTATCGTTTTCTCTCAAAGGCCCTTTTCTAATCTAGAGATCCAGACATTTGTTGGAATGTTTACTATTTTCTCTTCCTATGGATAAACAGTAGACTCTTCTGATCCCCTTTATGTGGCACTTTTGTCCCTTTGCATTAGGTAACTGCTACTTTCACCTATGACATGCCATTCCCAGTAGGATCATAAATCTTACTACGCAATGCCACTGGCCTCGCCTTTCTCCTCTCTTCCTTCTTGCTAGGGTCACCATCGTGTTCACGCCTCCCTTTCGTGCCTGCAGGAGAAAACCTCATTAAAAGGCTACTTCAGCCTCCTCCCCGTGCCCTGTATGGCTCAGCTTGAAGGTCAGCATGCCAGGAGAGCCCTCCTTTCAAAAACTGGACCATGCTTACACTCCTTGGGTTTGGGGTTGGGAAGTGAGGTCATACTGATGGGAAACTCAGACTCAGAGGTGGAAAGTGATTTGTTTACAGTCATAGCTAGACGCTGGTAAAGCCAGTGCTGGAGGCTTCCTTCCTATGGGGCAGGGCTCTCTTATCTGACCCATACTGCTACCCTGCAGACTGGGATTTCTTATACTAGAAAATAATGTGGGTATAGAGCAAAAGCAAAATGCTCCATTTGCCAGAATTTGAAATTGAGATTTTCTCTTTATCTGTCCTTTATAGGACAAATTTTTCTCCACTGAACACCAAGGATGACCGTGTGTGTGTGTGTGTGTGTGTGTGTGTGTGGTGGGAACCGGGGAAAGGCTTCATTCACTGCCATACCCTCCTCTCCCCACCTATTGCTGGGGCCATTTCCCAGGTTCTCGTATATACAGGGACGGCTACAGAAATAAGTTCTGCAATGGGATGCAGTCAGAAGTTACTAGATGGAGGTTTCAGGTAAATTTTACAAGAGGCTAACTCAGTCAGTAAGGGCCTTGGCCTCTCACTCTTCCTTCTCCTGGAATGTGGATGGGGTGGCAAAGATAAAAAGAGTACAGAACTCGAGGGATGCAGGACAGGGTTCTCCACCTTCCAAGCCCAGCTTGGGGTCAAGTGGGGGAGTAATGTCAGTGGGGTCGGGGAGAAACATCTTGATAAGATAAGAGGCACTCCAAGGGCAGAAGGCCTTGGCACAGTCAAGCTCCATGTCTGAGCTCTAAAGAGAGACCTTTCTGGACTCTGCCCTCTAACTCCACTCCCACACAGGCTGTGCTTCTTCAAGGCAGGTTGGTGCAGCTTGGGTTGGCAGGAGGCTCTACTGTTTAGCTTTCCTGAGCACCTTGGTGCCCTTGGCATGTGGACAGGGCCCTGCAGTGACTAAAAGTCTGGCTGAGAAGCTGTGGTAGGTAGGTGGTGAGGAGCACCGAGATTGGGGGTGGACCATTCGTGCCAGGTTGAATGGGATCCCGGCTGAACCGCAGGGTCCACAGCAGGCATCTTGGACCATGAGGAGGCTTGAGGAGGGAAGTCAGCAGGAGGAATAACAGGGCAGGAAGTTGGAAGGAACCTGGGACATTGATGTTATCATGGAGCTTCCAGACCAGGTCATGAACGTCTGTTTCTAGAATTATTTTATGCAAGAGAAAAATCTGTCTGGTCTCGTGATTTGGGAGGGAGGATCTCTGTTACTTGCAGCCAAATGAAATTTCTGATACAGCAACCCCAGCCTTCTCAGGCCACTCCAGTCATTTAAACGTTGTTTCCTAAATTGCATTGAGATCATCAGCCTCAGTGTTTTAGGAAATTCCTGGCTAGTCTTAACTCCTAATTCTACCCTCTAGGGCCACCCCACAGAGATCTAGCCCTTTTCTTCTCTCTAGTCCCTTCTCATTTACTTTTTCATCTTGACTGTTTTTTGCTCCGTTGTTTTCGTGTGTTCGTTTGTTAGACCAAGGGCCTCTTTAGTTGCTTTCTCAGCTGCTCAGGAAAATAAGGTGGCCTCAGGGAACAAGCCATGTCTGTGTATTTCACCAACCCTCCAGAGCTACCTTCAGCCCATAGCAGCTATTGGATTTGTCCTTTCCTGGGCTGTTTCTGTGTCCCCTCCATGCACTGGGTCATGGTTGGGCAAGAGTGCTTTCTGTCCTTGGGTTGCCCTTCCCTTATTTTACTATTATTCTATTCTTTGCTAACTGTACTTCTCATCTCATTCTTACCATTATGTGGTCCCCAATCATCCTCTTTCATTTATTCTGCAAAAAATTATGACACTTCCCAGGCATGAGGGACATAGATGAACCAGACATATTTCTGCCTTCAAGGAGCTCAGACAAGTCTATGCATCTCACTTTGAATTTTGAGCTCTGTAAATCCCGGCTATCTCATTAGCCGACTTCTCTTGGTCTAGAGAATATTAGCAAGTATGTGTGGAGGGCAGGAAGATCCTCTAACGCTCTTGTTTAGACAGTTTCCGAGGATTTTTATGTCCTCTGCTAATATCAGATTTCTTCCAGTCCTAGCTCTCTTTTCCTGAGTTGTCATGGATGCATCCTTCCTTTATCACCAGACAGAAAGGGAGCCAACCATCTTTGGGAAAACTGGTCACAGTAGCTACAGGGTAAAGGAGAGAGTTTGTATTTACAGACAAGTCTTTTTCATTTCCAAGTCACACCGTCAGTTTACACTGGTCAGCCCAGACCTCCGTGGTCTTTCTCTCTATTGTCCCTCTTCCCCTCTGGGCCTCAGTTTTCTCATCTCCAAAGACTAGTTCAAAGACTCTTAATTTGGGCTCTGTAGATCTCTGGGGAAGGCATCTATAGGTAGGCTTTGGGAGCCCATATATCCTGAAGTTGTATGCAATATTTTGTGTGTATATTAATGAGTTCATTTTTGGGGAGTGGGGTGGGGGGTAGCATGGTTGCCACCATAATTTGGAAAGGAAGGGGTATTATCTGGAAAATTTTTAAAGAACTAATGCCCTCCATAATTTCTCAAGAGGTCTCCCAGGTTCAAGGATAATCATTTACAACACAGCCTCATGTGCCATCTTTTCCTATAAACTCGTAGTGTAACCTCAGAGGCCCTTTTGTTTAGCCCTTACATTTTATAGTTAAGGTAACTGAGGCATGGAGAAATCAAGTAGCTCACCATGGCCTTTTGCCAGTTACTGACAGAATCAAGGTGGGCTTATGAGCCTGGGGGCCTCTGGAAGCAGCAGGTCCAGTTGGACAGTAGGTGCCAAAGGGTGAGGGCCCAGGTGCAGAAGATCTGCTTCTTTCCTGGATTACAAATTCCAGGAGGCATGAGCCTGTCTCACCACCCTGTGCCTTGTTCTCTGTGCCTAACCAAACATCTTGCACATTACAGTAGGTGCTCAGTGTTTGCTGCTAGATTTCTTTAAGCAACCAACCAAAAGTACTACTCTCCTAAGACCCTCTTTCCTTCTGACAGGTGAGGGGAGTTGGAACCTTGAGCAGTAGGGAGTACCTGTTCTGCTCTGTTCAGCTGGTGATCCCTAACCCCTCACTGCCTTAGCACCCAAGTTCAGGAAGATTTGATCCACCAAACTGCGTTTAATAAAGGGTCATTCATTCCCCCCCGGCCCCTTTCCTTAGGAATCTCATTTGCCTACCAATCAGCGTGTTGCAACCATCAAATTGCAACACCTTGGACCCCTGATGCTGCCATCACCCTCAAACCTACCAAAATCCAACTTGACTAACTGGTGTAGCTTTATTATAGATAAGTGGGCAACTTGCCCTTGGCTTTTTGAAATATTATATCTCATTGACTTTAACACACAGGTTTATTTTTTTTTCATGTTTTAATATCTATGAAATTGGGTTGCATGTTATAATCAATGGCATGTCTTTATCTTAGCTTGTCACTGTTTTGTTCTTTCTCATTGGTTCATAAAATAATGGTGTTCCTTACAATCCATAAGAAATTACAGTCACTGGAAGAGGGTATTGAAATGGCTGGTAGACCCCTGGGCCTTTAGAGGGAACTCATTGAAGGTTGAACCATGATCCCCAAAAGATATGTTCAAATCCCGACTTGCAGTGCCTGTGGATGTGACCTTATTTGGAGACAGGGTCTCTGCAGATGCAATCAAGTTAAGACGAGGCCATCCAGGACAAGGGTGGGTCCATGACTGGTGCCTGTACAAGGCCATGTGGAGATTGGGGGACAGATGCACAGGGGAGAGTGCACTGTGAAGACAAACGAGGAGACTGGAGTGAGGCGTCTATAGGCTAAAGAACCCCAAGGATTTCTGGCAAACACCAGAAGCGAGGAGAGGGGAGGAGGCTGCTCCACTACAGGTTTCAGAGGGACTGTGGCCCTGCCAACATCTTGCTTAGGATTTCCAGCCCCCAGAACCATGAGATAATTAATGTTGTTTGAAGCCACCAGTTTGTGGCTCTTTGTGACAAGTCCAGACCCTGTGAAGGACTTCGCTTCCTGCTGAATGGCAGTGGTCTTTGTCCCCCTGGAGGCAGGGCGCAGTAGCATTTTTCTCTGCAGACTCGTGCTGTTTGCATCATCTGTCGCTTCTTTCAGTTCACGGGCACTATCAGCCGGCACTTTAAGTTGCCATCAGAGGCTCTATCTGCTCCTTCCTGTTCACTCCCTCTTAGGAACCTTCAACCTCTTTTCCACTTGCAGCTTCTCTTCCGCGAAACCCAGCCTCCTCCTGCCCGGGCAGATCTCGCTCTATTTATTCTCTTCCAGAATCCATCACTCTTGCTGCCTGCCCCCTGGCCAGGCCACTTCCAGGACCGCCAACCAAACGGTTTCCTCCCCCGCAGGCCCACCCTGCCCAAATCCTCCAAGGGAGGGGTCACCTTTTTGAGCATTTCCTGCAACTTCTATTTTTTTCTCCCTTTGCCCAGTAATCTGTTTTTCTGTTTCCCTCCCCCCGCCCCACCACCCACACGCAGCTGGAATGTCTCCCCTGTTTTCTTTCCCTGCTTCCTCCTGAAATCCCCTGTCGCCCCTTCCCCCTCCTTTGCTGCCCTGAAACTAACACGGTACCTCTGCTGCCAGCCCTGCTCAGCCCCGAGCTGACCCAGCCCCCTCTGGGCCCTGAGAGCCGCTGTGGACCCTGGGGTGTGGCCGGATCCCACTCAGCCTGGCTCTGTGCTCACCGAGTCTGCCTCCTGTCCGCCTATGGTCCGCGTACCGCAGCGCTGCAGCAGGACGCTCGGTCCCAGCCTGGGGCTGGCCACAGCTCATCGGCCCTGGGTGCCCCCTGCCTGTCCCTGCCGCCCCAGCCCACCTTGCTGAGGCCCTGCCTGGGTGGAAGCGGGAATGGGGAGAGGGAGGCCTCCTTTCAGCACTCGGTCATGGAGCCTGGCTGGGCCAAAGCTTTCCGTCCTTGGAGCGTCTCTCCCCTTATCTAGATGTTTCTCTCCCATCCCATCACCCTGCCTACCCCCTCCCCCTCCTCACTTGACTCCCGAGCTGGGCCTGGAATGTGGGGAGCTGTAAACCAGAGCCCTGGCTTGCCTTCCTCTGGCTGGGCACCCTCTTTCTTTTTCTCTTGTTTCCCCTACAATTCCTTGCATCCAGAAGGGCCAGACTCCTTCCTTATTTCATAACCTGTGCCATCCTCACCCTCCTGGCTGAGCGCTAACAGTGGAAAGACCAACTTTTCTTTCTTGTGAGGAAGGATCGGTGCTCTTAGGGCCAGCCTGGTTCATGAGGTGGCAAAAAGGGGCTAAGTGGATTTGGAGCCCCCTCTCTCCAGGCCAGGCATAGTTTCCTCCCTGGTTTGTCTTGTTAAAGAGGTCAATTCCTCTACCTCTCCTGCTTGGAGAGAGAAACCTCAGGATCTTGAAAACTGGAAAGCCATGAGGCAAAAAAATGACTCAGGCAACAATATAGATCAGTTGATTCTTTGCCTTGCATTTGGTGACCTATGCTACATTCTACCCCCCTCTCACCGTCACTGGCATGTAGGAATGGGACAGTTGTCCCCTGTTGCTCCCTCTGGGCACTTTCCTGACTTAGAAACCCACCTCTGGCTTGGCAAAAGACAAGGCATGCACCATTGCGGCTTGATGGCTGGCCTGTATCTTAGGACTCTCTTGTTTCAAGTGACAGAAATTCCAATCCAAATCCGTCAAGCCAAAAAGGCACTTATTGACTCACATAATGCAAGGTCCAGGCATAGTCCTGATTTCAGGCCTTACTGCATTCAGGGGCTCAACCATATCATCAGGACTCGGCTTCCCGCCATCAGGAGGGCTGCTTTCTCCTCTCCACATGGTGACCCTGGCGGTGCCAGGCTTGTCTCAGCCTTGCCACCAGCAGGGCCAGTGAAGACAAAGCCACCTCTTCCTGGAGCACCTGCCCAGGCCCGCACAAGCAGCCTCTCAGAAGACAGCAGGGGGCATCATTAGCTGTACCATCAACCCCAGGGCTGAGCATGCCTGGGAGGCAGGGCTTGCAGTCCTAAACTCAGGGCCGTCCTGGGTAAGCCTAGCCTGCAAGGACACTACTCAGACTTCAGTGGAAAAAGGCTTTTGGTTCTGCTACTGAAATACCTGGAGTCAGAGCTGATCTTACTGTGTTCATTCTGTTTCATTCTCCTGGGGAATCAATAATTAATAAATTGATGCCAGTTTTCCTTCAGTCTGCCTGCTCCTGGAGAGAGGATGTCCCTTCTCACCTCTCCCATACACCCCTCCTCCAAAACTGCTCCTCTGCCTGATCCTCTCCCTATTCCCCCTCCTGTACCTCGTTCTCCTCCACTGCAGCCCCCACATCCTCCTGAGTCCATCTTCTCAGCCTCTCCTGGATCAGTCCCCTGTCTTGGTTCCCACTGCTTTTACCCTCATTCAAGCTGTAACTCTTCCCCTGCACTCCCAGGCTCCCATCCTCCACACTGCAGCCAGAGGGGTCTTTCTAAAATATCAGCTTGCAACCCAAGGCCCTTCACGGTCTGTTACCAGCAGACCTGTCTGTCTCGTCATCCCTCTGGGCTCTTCCTCACCTGCAGCTTGGTGAGCACCTTGCAGTTCCCAGAACACCCATGCCTTCTCTCGCTGCCATGCTTCTGCATGTATCCCCCCTCTCTGTGCACCTCGAGGCAGGGAGGGTGAGTCTGGCACCCAGGTAAGCCCTTCTCTGCTCTGAATCGGTGGCAGCATTGCTAACTGGCTGCCACATACAGGAGGCTGCCCATATCCTTCCCACCACCCACTCCCTGGGTCAGAGCTGGCACCAAGGCAATGTCTATTTGCCGTGCCTGTGCCAGCTCCTTCCTTCTCTGGATAATCCCTCAATTGTCCTTCAGGCCTCACTCAGGAGGGTCCATATCACCTCCTCCAGGAAGCCTTCACCAGCCTTCTACTCCTTTTGCTCTCCTTTTGGTCATACCCAGTATATATCATTACCAGAACATTTATTATGCTGCATTTTAATAATGTGTCTACTAGTCACACTAGACTGTGAAGTTTCTGAGGATGGGTGCTATCTCTTATTAATCTTTGTATTCTCAGGATCTAGCATTCTCTCCCCCCTGGTACCTAGTACATAATAGATGATGAGAAATATTTGTTGGCTGCATGAATGAATGAATGAATGAGTGATCAAATGAATGAATAATCTGGTGGGGCCAGATTGTTTTGCAGGTGAAAGAATTGAATTCTCATTAAGCGTTTTTAAAAAGGAAAATTTGTTTTCTTCCCCGCTCCCAGTGGCTGTAAGAGGCCTTACTCTTGATGACTCCCCACGGAGATGAGGTTGGAGCTGTTTCTGTGTGTCCTGCTCTTGATGGGGTTGAGAGCAGTTGCTTCCTCTTCCTGCAAAGAGCAATGGGATGTGTGTGGCTGTATATGCCCCACCCTTCATGGTCCTCGGGCCCAGCCCTCCTTGCTCCTTCAGCTCCTTCTCCCGGGTCCTAACTCCTTCTTGACTTGGTTGTGTGCGTGTGTGCATCTGTGTGTGTGTGTGTGTGTGTGTGTGTGTGTGTGTGTGTGTGTGTGTGTGTGAGAGAGAGAGAGAGAGAGAGAGAGAACCACCTGAAATTAAATGCAGTGTTTTGTCAATTGTATGAATGCAGGTACATTTCTTATGGTAGATAATGAGTAATTTCCATCCGTTTCCCTAAGGGCTTGGCAGGAATGTTAGGAAGGAGCCTTTATGGACACCTGGCTGCTCTTAGGTCCTCAGAAATGCACAGGTCATGTTTCTCTTTTGAGGTTCAAGAATTCCAGTTCACAAGAAGATTCTTTTCTAGAAAAAGAGTGCTAGAAGTTAGGGTGGTCAGCCATGTGGTCATCTGTTGCCATGTGGTACTTTCCCCCAGGTCCTTGAGGAGCCACAGAGTGGCCGACCCTTTTGCTCTGAAGCGAGTTTCCTGCTCTGTCCTGGATGTCTGGAGAGGGCCCCTCTGCTCAGGAAGGGGCTGCAAGGAGCAGAAGCTGTTGGAGGCAGCAGGGTAGCTTTGGAGACATGCAAAGCTTCCTTCTCCTCTCAGTCCCCCAATGAGGGCTAAGAAGATGCCCATGATCTGAAAGGAAAGTGAAAATCGAGTGAGAAGAAAACTCATCCCTTGGGGGAAGGCACTCCCAGCAAGCTGCAGGGATGTTAGCAGAAGGTCTCAGAAGAAGAGCTTAAAGGGATTAATTGAGAAGGCGGAGATTGAAGAAGCTAATTATAAAGTTTGTGCCAGTGATGAGAGAGGATTATAGGCCATTGTGTGCATCCAGATTTTGAAAATTAGAGTTTTATTTTCCATTTGACTAATGGGGATAGGTAGAAAGCAAACCTAGGAAAGGGAAATTTGTGTACTGGCTAAGTCCATCAAAATGTATTAACAGCTGCAGCAGGCAAGACCTGCCTTTACCTATGTAGGTGTATCCATGAGGGTTCTGTTAGGGTTGTGAACCACATGTAGGCTAAAGAAGACTCCTCACTTGGTCAAAATTGTTCAATGGATGAGTCTTGACTGACATGGGTCTCTTACGAGGCTGAGTGAGTGATAAGCATTATTAATCAGTATGTATATGCTGGGCCCCGTGGGGGAAAACAAGGATGGGGAGATCAGGTTCAGCCTCCAGGGTCCTTAAGTGTAACTGGCCAGGAAGGACACGGATGGGGGCACATGGACTGAGCTGTGCTGCAGGTGGGTCACCACGGGCTGGGGAGGCCAGGGAAGGCTTCTGAAGCATCGGGAGCTGTGGCCAGAGGGAGAGGAGATGGGCAGGTGCAGGTCAACCTGCTCAGAATGGAGAATTTGTGCAGGAAAGAAGCAGGTGATAAGGCTGGAGGGGAACACCTTGAAGAGTCCCTCGAATGGTAGGATAAAGAGCCTCAATTTCTGCAGACAATAGGGAGCCACTGAAGGTTTTGGAGCACAGGAAGTGTTCTGATAAAAGCAGGATTTCAGGTCACCTAAGCTGGTAGGTAAACAGAACAGATGGGAACACAGTGACTGGTGCCAGGAAGAGCCTGCAGGAGGCTTTTGCTTGAGTCCATTGTGGGGCAATAAGGCTTCCCCATGGTTGTCAGTGGGAATAGAAATAAACAGTTGAATGAATGGTCTTTGTCTTACCATGGCTGGCTGCAGCCACCAGCCTTGGGCAGGAGAACCCCAGGCCTAGAGCAGTGGGCTGGGGAGACTCAAACCACAAGGTGCACGGCACATCTTCCAAAGATTTTTTTTTGGGGGTGGGCAGGATTTAGAGAAGGCCATTATTTTTATATTAAAGCAAACACAGCCACATCATGAAGATGCCTGCTCCCCCATCTGTGAGGGGCTTAGGACAGGTGGACTCTACTCCAGCCTCTCTCCTAACACTGAATAGACTGAGTCCAGAGGGGAGGGGTAACCCCCCAGGGGTGCACAGCCAGTCTCAGAGTGGAGCACAGAACCTGGGCTCCCGGCTCCTCATTTTGTGTTCGTACCTCTGCGTTACATAGTCTTCTCTTGATTCGCCCACCTTTTCTGAGATAAACCACTCAAGTATTAAAAAGAGTTCAAGGGTTGTTAAAAGGGGACAAGAAAAGCAGCCAGGGAGGGAAAGGAATAAAGATTTACTGATGATTGTCCTGTGCCAGGTGCTTTAAATATGTAAACCCCACTTAATCGTTATAACCACTCTGCAGAGTTTGTGTATCTGCATTTGCCAGATGGGGGACAATGAGACGCAGCTTAAATTTTTAACTGCCCAGGCTGCACAGCTGGTAAGTGGTCGCATTGGGATTTGAACTCAGGTCTGCCTGTATCCAAACCCCTGACCTACCTTCCATTCCATCAAAATGGATTAACTGCTTCTTCATAGTTGACAATGGAGTAAACTTGGGGTGGGCAGGAAGCACCACTATATGGAAAGGGAGGGATGGGGAATGCCAACTCCCCTAAGTTCTGCTGACTGTCCTCTCCCTTTGACCAGCTGTAGAGACCTGGTCCAACCAGTCATGAGCAGCCTCCCAAGCAACGTCCAAGCGCCACGCCGACGCGAGTGCCTCCTTCCCGCTGTGGCCCGGACCCCCTCCGTCACCCAGGTCACGCCAGCAAAGAAGATAACCTTCTTCAAGCAAGGGGATCCTCAGTTTTCTGGGGTTCGCCTGGCTGTTCACCAGCGCTCCTTCAAGAGCTTCAGCACCCTGATGGATGAACTCTCCCAGCGGGTGCCTCTGGCTTTCGGGGTGCGCTCTGTCACCACGCCCCGGGGGCTGCACCACCTCAGTGCCCTGGAGCAGCTGCAAGATGGGGGCTGCTACCTCTGCTCTGACAAGAAGCCCCCCAAGACCCCGAGTGGGCCAGGCCGGCAACAGGGGAGAGGCCACTCTGCACTGCCGTCAGGGGACTTCGAAGGCAGGTGTGAGGTGCCAGGAACGTCCTCTTCTTGGAAGGGTCCTAAAGTCCCAAGGAGGATGACACTGATTAAGAATGGGGACCCTAGATTCCAGCGGACAGTGGTTCTCAGTCATGCAAACACTCGGAACCTTGCAACCTTTCTCAGCAAAGCCTCAGATCTCCTGCACTTTCCCGTGAAGAAGATGTACACAATCCAAGGGGAAAAGGTGAGATGTTGGGGTCTGATGTTCCCTTGAAAAAATTCTTTGGAACTTGAGTCAAAACTCTTAGATGGAATGGGGGCATTATTCTTTAAACAGGAGGCCATTGCTTACCCTGCTACTCATTAAAAGTAAAGGGAGCGGAGACATTTGGTTAATCAACTAAGCAATTGTGATTGATATTTTTAGCTACCATTTAGGGAACACTTTATAAGGGCCAGACACTGTACCTTGCACACTTTGCAGATGACAGAACCAGTATTAATGATTTCAAAGTCATAATGCAGTGATGCTTCTGAATTATTGTGCATCTACCATATACTAAGTGCATGCTACATACAGAATAGACAGACAAATGTATACAGAAAGATCAGACAAGGTTCCTACCTTCAATTAGCTCAAAGTTTAGTGGGTGTGGTAAGAGAGAGAGAGAACAGGCATATTTAAAATAAGTTAAATGGAGAAAAAGATTCTAGGGTCCTGTCTTAGTTTCCCAGCTGCTAAAAAAAATACCATACAATGGGTTGGCTTAAACAATGGGAATTTATTGGCTCATGGTTTTGAGGCTGGGAGAAGCCCAAAACCGAGGCGTCAGCAAGGCAATATTTTCTTCCTGAAGGCAGTGGTGCTCTGGGGCTGGCTGGCTGTGATCCCTGGGTCCTTGGCTTTTCTGTCACATGATGGGGTCTTCTCCTTTCTCTTCTGAGTTTCATTGACTTTCATCTTCTGCTCCTCCACATGGCTTTCTCTTGCTGTCACTGAATTTCCTCTGCTTATAAAAGACTCCAACAATATGGATTATGACCCAACCCCCAACCCGTTTCAGTTGACCACACCTTAACTAAAATAGTATCTTCAAAAGAGCCTATTGAGAATGAATTCACACACAGGAATGGATTAAGATTAAGAACATGGATTTTTTGGGGGTGGGGGTGGGGACGGTGTACATAATTCAACCTACCACCAGTTCTCAGATCAATTTTCATATAAACTCACTCTAGGGCTGTTAAAATTTCTGCAGACACGATGACTTCATTGATCCCAGAAGGGGCTGTGTCATGATTATCAATTTGCATGTCCTCTATTGGATGGATATTCTTGACAATGCTTTTTTTCATGGATCCTAGACTTCTACCTCTTCCTATTCTGGTGAAAATATTCCTTTACAATTAGAGATGGGAGCATCAGTTAATTCTCAGTTGCTTTTTCTTCCTTGGAGAATCTGATTCCCTAGAAGCATGAACATGTCTATAAATTTATAGACTTAGGTCATGTTTAGTTGTTGTGATGGACTACAAATCTCAGTCACCGAAGAAATTTACAAACTTCTAATAACTGTGTTGAAAGATCTAGTGTACAACAAACTCATGTCATTTTTGGGGGAGAGGATGTAAGAATTCCTTCTTTTTTTCACTTCCATGTTAATGAGCACATTCTAATTTGAGAAAATGGAAAGAAAATATTCTGCATTTTCAAGATGGAATTAAATCTTCCACCTACACTGCTAATTACAATATAATGCTCTAAATAGTGCAAACCCTCAGATACGTAGTCTTTTGGAACAGGCAGATTTTCTAAAAGCAGGGACCTGTTTCCTGGAGTGGAATCCAGCGCTGATGCCTGTTAACTCCCAGTCGGGAGTGAGCAGGCAGACTTCTTGCTGGTGGGGCTGGGGTTGGGGAGCAGGCAGACTTCTTGCTGCTGGGGCTGGGGTTGGGGAGAGGATGACACAAGCATCTGGATAGGATCCTAGAGGACATGTGTAGGAACCTGGAAGGTTTACCCTCTCTGCTTCACTAGGGACAGAAGCAGGGGCTTGGATTGTACATGAAAGAGGATTCTGCCTGGGAAAAGGCTGAGATAGTGAATCAGGTCACCATAAAGCTGGAGGGCTTTCTCCTCTGATCATTTGAAATAAACAAATATCCTGGAGGAAGTGTGAGCAGGGAAGCAGGTTAGAAGTTTTCTTGAAGTCTTTTCCACCTGAGGCATCTATAGTAACTCTAAATCACAGGCCTCATATCTGGTGGATGGAGGGATGTAGTTAGAGAGGAAGATCATGGTGGTAGGACCTCGGCCTTCATCTAATGACGGAGGTGATATGGTGAATGTGTGTGATTCTTCCCTTGGATCAGGATTCTGGGGTGAGATGTCCAAAATCAGGACAGGGCTGGAGGGAGAGGATTCTTCCTCCACCTTAGCCTTCCTGGGAAGGAGGGAACTCTGCAGACCTGGCATCCTGATGCTATACTCTCCCTCTCCAGGTGGACTCCTTGCAGAGTTTGCTGCACAGCCCCTCGGTGCTGGTGTGTGCTGGTCATGAGTCCTTCAGACTTCCGGCCATGGAAGATGCCAGAAGAAATGGGGCTGAAACTTTATCTGGGCTGACTTCAAGGAACAAAAATGGTGAGTTGGTTTTTTTTTCCCCCAGTCTTATTTGCATTGGATGGTGGTCCAGTACAGCTGGGTGGATATTCCTTCCAGATAATACAGGAAACTCCCTTTGGCCCCCATTCTTGGGTACCAGTTGTTTTGGGGTCTCTCTTGCCTCTTTTTCCTTCTCCTTCTCATCGCCATCAAACTTAACTAGGCTGAACATCTGACTGGGATATGAGAGAAGGGAGTCTGGTATTAAGAGGGAACAGAGCTTAGGAGATCTTCAATTCTAAGTTTGTAGGATATAACTGTGGTGGGCATGACACTGGGGAGGCAGTGAGCCAAGAGGACCTGGCATTTGTATGTTTTAAGAGTCATGATTCTTCCAGGCAACAGAGGGGCCTACAGAGGGATTAAAGGGACTAAAATTAATGAAAACTATTGGCCATCCATTCATGCATCCATCCAACCACACATCCATCCAACCATGTACTCACCCATCCATACATCCATCCAGCCATACTTCCATTCAAAAAGGCTACTATGTGTCATGCTCTAGGTTTTGATATTAAAAGAAAAAACAGATTATTTTTAAGAGTACAAATACTAAATGCATAAAAAAAGTTTAAGCAAATTGCCAGGAGTGACAATGGACATTTTGGTGAATGAATAAACTAATATCCTTTGTAAAAGCTGTTAATACTACAACAAACAATGATTTTGGTGTCTGCTGCAGGCCCGGTGCTGGGGTACAAAAACACACTAGCCATGGCCCTTTCCCTGGAGGAGACCCCAGTCTCATTTGGAAAATGGCAAAGCCTTTTCCTGCCCTACTATATACAAAGGTGGGGGTGGGGGTGGCGGGCGTTTTTTTTTTTAAGCAAAAAGGGAATTTATTGATTCATGTAAAACTGATATGGGGAACTGGACCCAGGGAGCCACGTATCATTTGGCCTCTCTCTCTCTCTCTCTCTCTCACTCTCGCTCTCTCTCTCGCTTTCACTCTTACATTCGCTTTTGCTCTGACTCTGCTTCTCTCTCTGAGTTGGCCTTTTGTCTTTTCTGTTACTGAAAGTCTTTCTTCAAGAGATAGGAAAGATGGCTTCTGACCACTCTAGGCTGCGGCATCCCAAATTAGCAACTCAAGCAGAGAGAGCAAGCTTCTTTATCCCAGAATCCATATAGCAATCCCCAGGAAGAGGCCTGATTAGCCCTGCTATTATCCAGTGACCATCGCTGAGCCTAGAAATGCCCATACTGTGTATGACAGTCCTAAAAGAAAGCACACACACATGGAACAGTGAAGGGGCATTTGCAAGCCTCCTCTCCTTTCAAACATTAAAAAATTTTTAATTAAAAAAAATTTTTTTACAAACACTCTTTTGCTGACCATAGGCTCAGCCTCTGCTTGCCCTTCCCTCTTGCCCAGCATAGCTCAGGGGGTGAAATGAGGAAGCACTAAAGCTTCATTCTTTCTTTGGGTCACTTCTTTCTATTTCTAGATGGCCCCATTCTTCTCTTTTTCAAGGCTGGGGTGCAGGCTTAACTACCAGATCTTGACATTGTATGTCCAGGACCTTCCTTGTAATCATTTATCAACAAAAGAGCTTGATGCTTGTTAGGATGATAAATCGCCACTAATAATTGCAAACCAATTCATAGTTTCCAATCAGGTTTATATGCAGCAGCTTATTGATTTCCCATCCTGGGCTGGGGGTGGGCAAGCAGGGAGAGCAGTTAGCTCCAGGCACTGCTGCCCTGCCCTGCAGCTCTGCTGTGTGCTAGAAACTATGCACGAAGTTTTACAGACATTTGCTTCAAATCGTCAGAACAAACCTACCCAATAGGTATTATTATTTTTTTTCAGCTCAGCAAACAGTCTCTGCCTAAAGCTACACTACACCTACAGCTAGTATGTGGCAGAGTTGAGACTGAACTCAGACTTCACGCTCATCCCACTGAGCTATGCTGGTTCACAGACTGGCCGTGATATGGATATTCATTTTACAATGACTTCTGCCCATCTGGGGAGGAGATGGTGGTATTGAGGGGGATGAAAGGCTCATGCTCAGCCTTTATTCTTTTACTCTTGGATGCCCCACAGTAGTTCACTATCTTTGTCTCTCTCTTCTCCCTCTTCACTGTGCACCAGGGAGCTGGGAGCTGAAGGCCAGGCAGAGTGTTATCTACTCCAGGTCCAAGTCTGGCAGCAGGCCCTGGTGGGTGTCCTCGCTGTCGGGGAGGTCTGGTCTCAGCGACCCCCCGGAATCCCTGCATTGCACCTCGAGGGGCTCCGACACTAACTGGCATCTTCAGGACACACCTGCCCCCCTTGGTCCCTTGGTGGCTGGTGATGACATCGAGAAGAAGGTCCACATGAATAAGGACGGCAGCCTGTCAGTGGAGATGAAAGTCCGCTTCCACCTGCTCAGCCAGGACGCACTCCTGCAGTCTAGGAGGTTCGCGGCTGCTGGCGGGGAGGGCACTGTCCTGGGGGAGGCAGATCCCCTACGTGGCCTGTGGGAGGGAAGCCCTTGGGGCTTCTCAGAGGCTGAGGCGCTAGGACTGAGACCCTGCAAGTCAGGATGCGAGGAAGCCTTTTACCAAGGCCAGCGGCAAGGGCCCAGGTATGAGATCTGGAGGAATCGCCTGTACCCTGCCCAGGGAGAGGGAACTGCTTCTCGGAAGAGGGGCGGGCTGACCCTACAGTCCCACTCCAGGGGATCTGGGAGCCAAAGGGTCACCATGAGGAAAACAGCCAGTGACAGGCCCCCAGAAGACTCTGAGCTGGACTCCTCCTGCTTTCCCAGGGCCCCAGAGGGTGGGGTGAGCAGCTGCGGCCTGCCTAAGGCCTCAGTGGCTGCTTCTGAGAGAGGGCCAGGCCAGGGAGCTGGCAGCATGCCCTGCACTGCTCAGGTACCAAACAGCGGACCCAACCCATGTCCAAAAGGAGTAGGGGTGGACAGCAGCATACAACAAGCCAAAGGGTTGGGGAGTGAGGAAGAGCCTTCACTGGGCTGCCTGAAACCTGGGACCCGAGGCCTGGAAGATGCTCTTTCTGACTCAGCAGGCTATGCAGGTCAGATGAGGGCTGTGACCGCTCAGCAGGAGCTCAGCCAGGAGGGAGGCAGCAGTCCTCCCACTTTGAGTCCCTTGTCGTTGAGGAATGAAGACCTCCAGGCAGAGGAGAGTGTGCAGGGCACTGGGAGCCCCAAGGCCAGGCTGCCCATGGCACAGGACCATTCTGATTCTTGGGATGCTGAAGGATGCTCTTCCCCACTTCCCCCCTGGGCCTCAGCTCAGAGGGGGAGAAGAAGGCAGAGGCACCAAGCTGGCACCAGTTCCTCACCCAGCATGTCTGGCTTTGGCCGAGTTTCCCAGAGAAGCCACCAAAGGCAGCACCACCACGGAAGGGACACTCCCCACCCACTGGGCTCACTTGCAACCAAGCCAGCGCTGAGTCCTCCCAAGAGAGGAAGGGCCTGCTCAGACGGCCCAGCACCAAGGTTTTTGGAAAGCTCATCCAGCACCAGGAAAGAGGCCTCCAGGGATCCAGGGTCTCCCTCTTCCAGCTCTCTTCCTTCGCAGTACCCTTCAGGGGCCAGCAGTGCCACCATTACACCTGTTAGCAATTCAGATCTACAAACCACAGATGGTGCTTCTAATTCCTACTATCCAAACTTTACCTCCAGCGAGACTGACGGGGACCCTGAGTTCAGGATGAGCTGCTCTTCTGCTCCCGTACCTTCCAACACATCGGATTCTTTCAGCTCCCAGGCTAGGGCCAATCACCTGGATGAAGAGGCGGGAGGCAGGATCCCCAAGGTTTCCTTGCCCTTGGCTCTGCCAGGAGCCCACCGAGGCAGCTGCTGTTCACAGGTGGGTGCATCCCTGGTCTGCATGGAGAGGTGTAAAATGCAGGCCCTGCAGGTTTCCCAACCACAGGGCAGCCAGACACCTGTCTCGGAGGCCTGCTCGGTGCACAGCAGGTACAGCCCCAGTCACCCAAGGGGACAATCTTGTGTCAAGAAGCAGACTAACTATGATTCTTCAAGTAGCAACAGCAATAGCAACCAAGGAGCTGACAGGGGGCCAGGTCGGGGTGAGCAGGGGAAGCAGGAACTCAGTGTATCGTGCACACTGTCCCCAGGCTCTAAACCAGGGGCCACAAGGAGAACAGTCAGAGCAACCAGGAGAAGCAGCCCTGGATCCAGAAGAATGTTACAGGGAAGGGTGGCTGGTGAAGGGGAAAGCCTTGAAGAGCAAAAAGATGGTGGCATGACGCCCACTGCTCTGCCCCACACCTCGCCAGAAACTGTTGTCTGTGAATGGCTGAGCAACATTCCAGAAGAGCCCACACTCATGAAATACAAGATGGGGGATGAGACCACAAATGAGGCCGAGGATGGCCCAGAAGGCACCAGGGAGGGTCCTGTTGGCAAGCATTCTCCGGAAACCTTCCCAGAAACAGCTCAGGCCACAGAACAGCCCCTGGAAGGGGAAATCAGTGAGAAACCAGGACCAGATGGAGCCCGAGTGACTGATGATGCTGGTCCCAAATCAGGGGAAGATCTTCCTCAGAGAGAAGCTTTGGGCAGTATTTCAGAAGCTCCTGAGGAGGCCAGAGCAGGTGAGAAAACCAGGTGTGGTGGGAACCAAGGTGTCCTGCCCAGCAGGATCTCTGCTTCCGTACAGGTCATGAAGGCCCTAATCAGCTCAGAGCAGGGCCGGCCCAGCAGCCTGCCCGAAGTATCCAGTACCATGGGGAGGAGGCTCAGCCACTCCGCCTGTGCTCTCATCGCCTGCCTCTCCAGGCTCCACTTCTTTGATGAAGTCCTTGGGTCTACTGCTGGCAAAATGAGGTTCACAGACTCCTCCCAGTTCCAGGAACTCCTGAGCACCATACGGGTCCCGTGGCCAGGGTGTGACTTTGGAAAAGGAGAGCTGGACTTGGGCCTCCAGAAGCTTGAATTGGGCCAGGCTCTGCCAGGCATCGAGTCCCAGGCTGCAAATGAGGACTTCACCCCCGTGTCCTCCTCAGGGGTGGACGTCAGCAGCGGCTCTGGGGGCTCCGGGGAAAGTGGCATGCCTTGTGCTGTGGACTGTGCCCCGACCCCAGAGAGGAAGGAGCTGCCCTTGAAAATGGCAACAAGCATCATCTCCTATCAGAGGCCTGATTCCAGATCCTCAGAGAACCAAGAGGATCTGAGAAACCAACATGTGAGTTGCTCCAAAGCACAAGCAAGCAAAGATGAAACTGGAGAAAATAGCAGGGAACAGATATTGGGCAGTAACCTGGAACAATTTATTGAAAACATGGTGCAAGAAGAGGGGATGCCATTAGAGAAAATAAAAGAAGAGGTAGGAAGAGTGTCTGTGCAAGAAGAGGGTACTAAAGAGGAAGTGTTTCCAGAAGAGGAAAGAATCAATGAGCAGGACTTGTCAGTGAACCACACTCAGGCTAGGAAGGGCTCACAGGAAGATAAGATAATGCAAATGGAGGGAGCAGGAATGGGCCCTGACTCTGTGGCCCTGTGTCCTCCAGGGACGGGAGACACACCAGCAGAGCCCTCTAGTAGTCCCACTGAGAGTGGCTCAAATGACAGTGAAGGTCAACATGGCCCCAACTTTGAGCTATCTGGAGAAGCTGTGATGGGTGACGGACAAACCCAGGTCTCCTCCTCTCAGGGGCCTGGGGAGAAGAGCATCTCTATGGCCCACAGAGCATCTCTGGATCCTGACCCCACCTGGGTGATCAAGTTGCTGAAGAAGATGGAGAAAGCCTTCCTGTCTCACTTTGCCACTGCCATGGCCGAGTTCCGAGCCCGATGGGGCCTGCAGGACAACGATCTTCTGGACCAGTTGGTGGCCGAGCTGGAGCAGGATGTAGGTCAGCGGCTCCAAGACAGCATAGAGAAAGAGCTCTGGAAGATGCAGAGCAGGGCCTGGGGGAAGGTGCCCAGGCCCCCAGAGGCAGCCCTCCAGTGGGGGCTGGCACTGCAGACAGAGCAGCGAAGGCAGCGCCTCCAGGACTTGCACAACCTCCCTGTCTTCAGGGGACAGACCCTTAGCCTGGAGGAGGAGCAAGCGATGAGCAACGCCCTGAGGACAGAGCCCAGTGGGAAGGCAACAGCACAGGAGGAGTTCTGCCCCTGCAAGGCCTGCGTGGGGAAGCAAAGGAGCCCCCGGTCCCTAAAGGATGCCAGTGCACCCATCAGAAAGGCCTTTGACCTGCAGCACATTCTGCAGCGGAGGAAAGGAAGGGAGAGTAGTGGGGAGGCAGCGGAGGTGGCTCCTAAGAAGGGAGGAGTGGAGCAGCCTTGGAGGAAGCCCTTGAGGAGTGGAGGGCAGGAGAAACTCAGCAGAGATGACAAAGATCCCAAACCAGGGGAGGCAGAGGGGACAGGTCACCTGGAGGGACAGGAAGTTGCAGCTGGCCAGAAGAAAGAAGGGAAAACAGAAAGTGGTGTTGGCAGAGATGTGCAGGAAGCAGAACAGAAGGAGCAGGGGATGAGTGAGAAGGAAGAAACCCTGGATGAGGGCTTGGGAGAGAAGGATAATTTGGAGGGTGAAGCCTCGGGGGGAGGTGACCGAAGTCCAGGAGGAACAGGTAATTGTGCAGAGGCCCAGAAAGTGAAAGGAGAAGGACAGGGAGAGTCAGAAGGAGAACATCAAGGTGGGAAAGAAGGCAGCGGTCAGGTCATCAGAAGAGAGGGCCGGCAGGGTCAGGCTTCTGAAAGCAGCAGTCCAGACCCAGAGGGGAAGCGAGTGCCTCCCATGGCCCCAGGGGGAGACATTTCCTGCCAAGGGTCAGACATTGCCACCTCCAGCAGGTTATCTCTGGGAAGCTACTCTCGGGTCTCTCAGAAAGGCTCAGAAGCAGAGGGTTCAGATGGAGCTAAGGGGAGCGCTGAAGATGAGCCCCAGGGAGTCACTTACCTTGGGAGAAAAGTCACTGGGATGTACCCAGAAACTTCCACTTGTGAGCCAGAAGGTTCCCCTTCAAGCCCAAGGATTCCAGACCAGGGAGCAGATGCAGGCCCCTTGGAAGACAAGAAGGGAGTCACAAGCCTCACCTTTACGGAGGCGGTGGCCAGGACGGATGGATTTGATCAAGATGATTTAGATTTCTAGGGAAGATGAAACTGAGATTATCGTGAGTCTGGTAGCTCTGTGTTCTATTATTGCAAATACTATAAACTGGAGTGAGACTCAGTCTACTGCAGGTGCTCGAAGAACATGGGAAGAGATCCAAGGACTTGCCAAGGACACAGTGTCCGCCACGCTTTCCCCTGCTTCTGAACTCTGCCCTGTGGTCCTGTCCCCATGCAGCCTGCCCAAGAGTCATCTTCAGACCTGACCTCTTGTTGGAGGTCAGTCAACCCTCATCCCTCTACCCTCTGAGCCCAAGAGGATGGATCAGACTGGAAATGTTCCACTAGAGTTTTTGTTTGTGTTTGTTTTTGCACTACCAAGTGTTTCTCTTGTTCTTTTGCCTATTGATCTCCTGTTATTTTTCTCCTTGGCCTCTCTTGGCGCTCACCTCATTAGACTTTGAGGTGCTTTTTTCTAGTCTTGAATATATTTGGTGACTCGGCAGATGTGTACACTTGGGGAAAACAGAGAAAATCAGGGTCATTTGATAAAGTTTGTTATTAGTGTATAAGTCCAAGTGAATTTCCTTAATTCATATTTTTGTAATGGAAAAATTGGAGAAGGCGAAAAACAGGAACAAGGAAAAGAAGTCATGCATAGTCTCATCACTCAGAGATAACTTATGTTAGCAGTTTGATGTATTCCTCCTCAGCATTTTTCTAACCACTTTATAGTTAAGATCATCTTATATATAAGACTTACAGACTCTTTTTTTAATGTAACAGTATAAGAATTTCTACCATTTATCACAAAATCTTTATAGATGTAATTTCTAATATCTGAATAATGTTCCATTATTACGACATAAAATACTTCACCATTTCCCTATTGTTGACAATTTGGATGGCTTCTGTTATTTTGTTCTTAAATTTTTTTTTCTGAACCTAGACATTATTTCCTTAGGATAGATTCCCAGATGTGGAATTACTGGGTCAAAAAGATATGAACATTTTCAAGGCTCTTGACATCTTGCTACTAAATTGTTTTTCAAAAGGTCTGTACTGATTTATTTCACCAGCAGTGTGCAAAAATGTCTGGCCCCATGTTCCCAGCAGAGTTTGGTCCTGTCATTAAAAACAAGAAATATTTTGCTAATCTTATGAGCAAAAAATAGTACCTCGTTTCAATATGGTACAATTTTAGATAAATTTGATTACTAATGACACCAAAGATTTTCTAGGTTGTAAAAGGTTCATTTGCATATAAATTACATGTGTATGCCTTTTGTCCATTTTTCTACCGGGATCCTAGCTTTTTTTTTTTTTTTAATTGATTTGCATGAGCTCTCTATAACTTTTTAAAATAAATTCTATTTCTCATTTTTGCGATTTAAAAAAATGCCCTCCCTCCACATCCTTCTATAACAGGTCTCGGACTGGGCCCTCACTGAGTGGGGAATCCTCGATTGTAACAGAATTGCTTTGGTTCTCAGTGGCTTTCTAGATTGATTAAAATGGAAGTCTATGCTACAAGTAAAGGTTTTGTTTGCAGACATTGGGTGTGTGCTGTGTCTGCATGCCTGCAATCATTGTTCTGCTGTTTCTGAGTGCCGGCAGAGATGTTCTTAACGAAATTTGACTTGTTTTTGAAAATTCTGGGGAGGTCATTCTTTGAGTTTTTTACACTAAAAGTTAATATGCATTTTCACTTTTATATATGTTGGGGTAGAGTGTTGCTGGATATTGGCTGGAGGGCTGGTGAAGACCAGGAATTCATGGACCACTTTGCAAGCCAGACTGAAGAACTCGGTTCTTAGCCAGAAGCCCCAAATGGAACTGATCAAGCTGTGAGCTTGGTTTAGATTTGGTGATTTTCGGGGTTGTCCAGCACTCGCCACTATGTATTGACATGGAGCACCCACTATCACCTCTTCTATGAATTGAGGTCATCCCTCACCACCTAAGAAGTGTTCCAACTGCTTTGTTTCCATATCTGCTGCCTTCCAAATGCCAGACTCAGAAGCTCTGATGCCTACTGACATGGTACTTCATGAAAATGACACTGTCTGTCTTTAGACAAGAGAGTACAATGGAAAAAAGCATGAGATCTAGAGTTGGGGGACCTAGGCTCAAGTCCCAGCTATTTCACCTAAACGTCAGTTCCAACATCTGTGAAATGGGCCAAATAATATTTTTCTCACTATTTTGTGAAAGGAAGCAAGTGAGATAACATACACATACGCTAGGAAAATATCAATATTTTAAAACAATATTAATTTTAATGGCTGCTTATCCAGTGCCAAGTGTGTCAGGTATTGTATTAGTGTCTTTATATAGATGATCCCATTTAATCTTCCCAGCAAGTTTGCCAACAAGGCAAAAAGCTATCACTCTCCTTATTTCACAAATGAAGAAATAGAGGCTTAGAAAAGTTCCATAAACGTGCCCAAGATCACATAGCTGGTTAGTGGCAGAGCCAAGATTTAAACTCAGATATTTTAGATTCTAAAGCCCATACTCTTTTCCATTGTATCATATTTTCTTCATTTCAGTTCAGGTCCCATAAATAAATAACTTAGCTAAGGGTGGCCAACACCTCATTGAATGAATTTACCGCAAAAGAGTTAATGACTTAACAAAAGTAAATTAGTTGGGACTTTCTGCTCAACTGATTGCATTATGTTTTAAGGAATGTTCTGTTTATCTACTTATCTACAGATATCAGGGGCTGGAGATAACCTGGTTTCCTAAAGCAGAGGGTTAAACAGAAGAGCTATTTACATATGGAATGCTCCCTTTCCTTACAACTCACCTGCTTTAAGACCACACATATTTCTGCCCTTTATACTAAAAATTCAGTGTTAATGGACAACTCTGTGTTTCTTTCTGACTTAGAGATGAATTCTCAGGGCCATCAGCTAAGGAGGGTATTTATGTGTCTCAATCCTCACCCCTCTCCCCTCTTCTCTATAGCAGCCACATTTCACAGGGCTCTGAAATTTAGCGTCTCTTGTCTACCGAGAATGTTGGTGTTTCTTATGGTCTCAGCCCATCCCTGAATCAAAATCAACCTTCATGCACAGTGCGGCCAAAATACTTATGGAACCAGTGGTAATTCAAAAAGCTTTTTAACCAATGAGGTTTCTCCTTGAAATAAGTGGGAGAGGGAAGTGAGTGGTGGGGAAAATAAGGCAAGCACCTCTCCCCTCTCCTTATTGTCCAGCTGGTGGGGATCAGAGATTCCAGTCCCAAAGGACCACTGGGCAGTGCATCTCATCCCTGGCTGCACGTTAGAATCACCAAGGACCTGTGCTCAGATCCCACCCCAGAGATTCTGATTTCAGCGGTCTGGAGTAGGGCTCAGCACAGCTGTTTTTTCAAAGCAACCCAGATGATTACAAGGTCAGTTGGGATGGCTAGTTTCTGATTTAGTTCAACATCTTCTTTTTACAGGTAAGAAAGCGGACACTCATCTTTTAAAGAAGTGAATTGCTAAATGACAGAGTTAGTGTAAGTGGCTGAACAGAGAACAGGTCTTTTTCCATATCGCACTTATCTCCCCCCATCCCAGAGCTAAGAGAGGCACTGGGGAGAACTCCCCAGCAGCAACCTGCGTCCTTGAAATCCAGACTAGTGCCCTCCTCGCCTGAATTACTGCCCCCACCTGCCTCTTTACCCACCCCCCTGTGTTGATATCCAGGCTTTGTCTCCAGAACAGCCCTTTTAATGTGCACAGGGGAGAAGGGAACCTGTTCCCAGCAATACAATACAAGGCACACTTGGAAAAGGCGATTCACTGACCATTTTTTTTTTAACTTTCATGAGCAAGAAAATCACCTAGAGAATTTAAGATTGACAGTCCTGCTCATGTGAAATTCTGATTCAGTGTGTCTAAATGGAGCCCAGGAATCTGCATTTCAACAAGCACCTGGAGGAAAACTGGCACAAACCCTCAGTGGCCTGTGTCCTACGGTCAGGTTGTCCCGTCAGGACCAAGGTTCCTCCAACCCCCGACCCCCACTCATGCACACCCACACGTACTACTTCCGCCGAGGGGTGGGGCCGTGGGCTTCCCTGCTCTACTGTCATTATGCGCTCACCCCAAGGGACAGTTTGGTTTAGTCCGAGTCAACTTCTTTCTCTTTCTCTGTCTCCCTCTCCTGAGAGGCACCTAGGCTGGGCAAAGAGAACTCTTCCTTCCACCCCCACTCCCAGTGCCCAGAGGCAGGGCTAGCAGCCCAGCCCCCCGGTTGCCTGTGGAAAGGGACTCACCTGGGCCAGCCATAGAACCCGGGCTACAAAGGCCCCAGGCAGAGCCGCTAGGCTTGTCCTGTGACCTCTCTAGGTGAGCCAGGCCCAGCCTCCAGGAGTCACCGGCCCAGCTCTTCAATCCTCTGCCCAGTGACTCTCCCAGGAGTCTTATCCGAGCCCCAGCATGTGGGGGGCAACAGGGACTGCCCCACGATGCTCCACCACTGGACCTGGTCCCCACCTCTGCTGGCTTCAACCCCTTCATCCCTAGAGGAGTTTGCAGAACCCACCTGGGCCTTCCTGGGTTTGAGACTCCTAGGCCTGGAAGCGTGGGGGGGGTGACCATGCCCAGTGCCCTGTTTGTTGATGAGAAGACTGAAGCCCACCTAGGTCAGAGCACACCTCCCTCTGGGTACTTCCCTCTTTCCCTGAGTTTCATCTTCATCTCCCCCTCCCCATCTTAACTCACTGGCCCCATCGCTCGAGAGACTCTGAAATCACTTTGTCAGACTCTGGGGTCCTGTTTCAGTCACTGTCTCCCTGGGTGATGGTGGGCAGCACTCCTAACAATGCCCCCCACCTCCAGACTGTGACACCCTCTTCTCCTGGTCCTCCCTGCTCAGTTCTGGCTCCTCCTTTTGGCTGCCTTGGCTTGCCCTTAAGGATGGTACCTCCTGTCCTCAGCTCTTGCTCTTCTCTCCCCTCACATCACCCTGGACGATCTCATCTACTCTCACTATTTCTGCTTCTATGTTTGTGCTGATGACTCCCAAACCCAGGCCCCCAGCGCAGACCTCTCCCTGAGTCTCCTGTCTGTAAATCCAACTTGGTGCTTAATTCCAGCAACTACAGCTCCTTCAGGGCAGCCCATCCAGAGCAGAGCTCACCACCACTTCCCAGACCCGCTGCTCTCCCCATATGCTCAGGTTTGGCACCACCAGCCAAACGTCCTGGGCAAACAGCTCCCACTCCCAGCACCCATCAAGTGTTCTCTATCTCATCTACAAAAACTATCCCCGATCTCTGGTGCTTCCGTCCTCACCAGCACTATCAACCACTTCCTAAGGAGAGTCTCCCCACTTCTAGACTTGTCCCTCTCAAGTTTATTCTCACTATGGCCACCAATCACCTATCAAAAACATAAATAAGTCACTGCATGTTACGGTCAATTTTATAACTCACCAATGGCTCCTCTTCACCCAGAACCAAGTCCAAGTCCCTTGTTCACAATGCAGCCCACGGGCTTGGTTCTGCTTGCTCCCATGGCATTTCCCTTCCTTCTTCCCTTCCCTTCTTTGTCCTCCCTCCCTCCCCATCCCACTCTTCTCCCTCTCCCTCCTTCTTCTCTTCCTTCATGTCCTCCTTATGTTCCAACCTGGGAGCAGTCCTGGGGATACACCTGTCTGTCCCCAAGAAGCAATTCCTCTAGCAGGACAGACCTGGGCTAAGGGGTCTCTGCTACACCTCCACTCAGATACAATGACCACCAATGTTTCCCTTTTAATTACAAAAATATACATCCATTATCTTGGAGGTCAGGGTTGCCCTCTGCCTCCGCCTGCCCCTGACTTGCTTCACAAAGTACCCTCCATATCACACACTTATCTACCAAAGGCTTTTGGGTTTTTTAGTGACTTGGAGAAATGAGAGGTCTTTATAAAATCTTCTGCTGAAGTTTTGGGAAGAGGACATTTTCTTCCTGATTACTCTGTCCAGGGTTGAGGCAGGAGCATGTCCTGTGAGATGGTGGAGCCCAGTGTTTAGCAGCGTGGACTCTGGAGGTAGAATGAGGGGCTCCAGCCTCAGCTCCATCATTAGCCACAGTTTACTTTACTAACCTCCTGGAACCTCCTTTGTATGAAAAAACAAGGAAAAATGACAGTATGCACCTCAAGTTGCTGAGATGGCCCAGAAGTAGGATGCATAAAGCAGTCCACAGGGTGCCTGGCATCCAGCATGCCATCAATAAATAGCATCAGTTGTTTCTGTCATTTTTTCAATTTGGCAGAGATAGATATGTCAATCAAAGAAAAGCAACCTATTTACTTTTATTTTGGGGGTGAGGGAGCTTCTCCCAAAATAGAGGCTGGTGCAGTACAATTAGAGGAGAGCATGATGCAGAAAAAAATTCTGAACACTCGAAATGGGCAAGTGTCTCTTCCAGCAGGGTGATCTGGAAAAGGGCCCCGCAAACAGTGACACTTGAGCTGGACCTTCAGGAAGAGGGTTTGTTTTGTTTTGTTTTTGTCAAACAAATGGATGATCTCTTTTACTAAAAATCCACATTTACGTTACATTTTACAAAAACGTTATGTGTTCTGTCCCCTTGGCTCCTTCCCTAATCCCTACAAAGGAGGGGGACACAGTCCCCAGAGAGCAATGAGGACAGGGTCCCCACCCCAAATGCTCAGGGCTGCCCCAGGCACCCAGACCCCCTGGTCCATGCACAGGATTTGGGGGGCGGGCAGGAGACAGGAATCCCACTCACTGCTCCCATCAGCTCAGGGTTCCCGGAGTCCCTCATTGCCCAACCATGAGCTGGGGTTCCACCCCAGGGGGGTCCTGCCAGGGCCACATGCACAGCCAACCACCGCCTGAGCTCCAGCCAGCCTGGAAGTCCACACTCAGACGGAGGAGACTGGATATCCATAGTGATTGCGTCAGTGACTGGCTGGGTTTCCATTCCAACTCCTCCTCCTCCAGGTAGAACTGCGCGGGCCAGGCTTTGAAGGAGTCAGAGATGTAGTGGATGGTGAGATTGGCCACAGCGCCCCCTGCAGGAGCACAACGAGGATGTCGCTCCAGTGGTCGTGGTTGGACACACAGGTGTAGCCGACCTAGGGGGCGAAGGCTAGAACTGCTTGGGGGGCGAAGGCTAGAACTGCTCGGGGGGCGCAGCGGCCGTTCCCACCTCCAGCAGAGCTGTGCCTGCAGGTGGAGCGCCAAGAGGATCATGCAGTATGTGGCAAAGGAACAGTGTCCGGAGTAGAAAGACAATGTGGCCTCCATGATGTTGGCAGCGCTCCCCTGCACACCTTCTCCAGCTGCACGTAGATGGAGCAGTTCACACGGCTCCAGTTGGGGTCACCGACGTCCAGGGAGTTGGGGTGCAGATGGCCCAGCATGTTCCCGGCCAGCACTGTCAGTGACTGGCTCACCGCTGCCTGGGGCAGGAACCAGCCCCACACCTTGAAGACCGTGGCCTCGCAGTTATTGAAGTCGGAGGGGAGTGCAGGTGCTCGGTGCACACCAGGCAGGCCTTCTGCGCCGAGACGAGGGCGACGGTGGCCGTGCCCATGGGTGATGGTGTCTGGATGGTAAGGGTAGCAGATGGAGTTGTCTCCACATTAAAATCCTCCCTTGTAGAGGGCGTTCACTAGCGTTAGGGCAACAAAGGGCAGGGAGGCGCCCTGCACTCACAGCATGTCAAGCAGTGCAGACCCACCTCGCCCCAAGTGGCCCCCGCCCTGGGCTGCGCCCGCGACCCCTGTGGGTCACATGGCCACCCAGGATGAGTTTTGATGTGAGGGGTCAAAGGGAAGGGCCTTCCAGATGAAGGAGATCATAGGAGCAAAGGAACAGAGAGCGAGGGCTGCATAGGTGCAAGAGCTGCCTGTTCTCAGCCCAGTAGCAGAGGCTCTAGGACAGCCCTGACCTTTGGCCAGAGGGATTGCTTCCGACCTGATTTAGTTCTGCACTCCAGGGACCAGACTTCTGCCTTTCTCCCAGGGCTTGGGTCCTTGCCTGGGGAGCTGTGCTATGTCTCAGTCTCCCTTGGGTGAAGGGTCTACCTTCTTCTGCTTTTTAAATGATAACAATACTGCATTTCATATATTTTGAGACACATTTTGTTTCACATTTCTGAAATCAGTATGAGATTTTACTTACAGTTACAATCCTATTGCATCGTAGTGCTTTTTTATTTTTGTCACATTTTTTATTGTAGACTGTAACACATACATAAAAGTGATAACTTTCCAAGTGCAAACTAACAAGTGGTTACAGAGCAAATTTCAAAGAATATTATAGGTTACAATTCCAGTTTCAATTATTTCCTTATTATGAAATATAACATATATACAAAAAGATAATATCTTTCAAAGTATGATTTAACAAGCAGATAAATAGGAAATTTCCAAAGTTATTACAAGGTATAGTACCATAGTTTCAGTTATTTCCATATTGTGAAATCTAACATATATACAAAAAGGTACAGCTTTCAAATTACAATTTAACAAGTAGCTATAGAACAAATTTCAAAGGATGCTATGGGTTACATTTCTACCACTTCAATTCTTTCCTTCCAACTATTCTAATACCCTAGCAACTAAGAAAAAGAAAAAAATATAAAGATTCATTGTATATAATCCTTTGTTAAATTCTATATTGTCTGTTGCTACCCCTTCCTCTAGTTTAATCACTTCCCTGATCTTCATGGGTGTGTAGGCGGTGATCTACCTTCTTCTTGAAGGTGCAATCTCCCCCCAGCCCCATAAAACTTCCTCTCACTTACTGAGCCTCTAAGGTATATCAGGATGCAGCTCTTTTGCACATTTCCACCTTTAATCCACATCACAGCCCTGTGAGGTTGTCTTATCACCACTTTGTGAATGAAGAAATGGTTCAGAAGTGAGTTGCCCAAGGACACAGGTGCTTGGTGGATGCAGAGTCCAGAATTTCATCCAAACCTGTTTCCCAAGCCTGGGCTCCCTCTTCCCCATAGCCCAGCTCATGACCTGGTTTCGGGGTCATCCTCTCACCCTGCACTCCCAGGCCAGGCTCTGTGCCTGCAGGCTTTGAGCCCCACACTTCCCCTAGCAGCCCCATTGCCAGTGCCTGGTGTAAGTCCTGTCCCTGGTCTGCTGGGCTGAGCCTTCCTGGGTTCTTACATCCATCTTGTCTCGAGCTTGTGTTCCTCCCAACCCTTCTCCACCCCATGGTCCACCCTCCTGGGTGACGTCCCTGACACCCTCCCCACTTGCACTGACCGCCTCTTAAAAGGAACAAGCAACCTGTGGTTTTCAGCTGTAGGTGTCCTCTAGGGAGCATGCGCAAAAGCGGGTGTTTTCGCTTGCCACTGTGATGGGGGCACCCCTGACATTTTGTGTGCAGGGACATCTTGCAATGCTAAATGTCCTCAAAGGAAGGGTGGTCACATCCCACAGGCCTCAAGCACTATTCCTGTCCCGTTTTACAGTTGAGGAGACTGGGGTTTCTGAGCGTGGGGGCTTCCCCCAGGCCCCACAGCTGTGTGAGTGGATGAGCCGCCCCTTCAACTGTGCTCTCCTGATTTCTGACTCCTCCCATCATGTCCCAGAAAGGCCAGGATCATTGCCCAACAACCCGGGATGGCTTAGGAGCATCCTGACTTGAGGCAAAGAGTGGAACTGGGTGACCTCCTGTCAATCAGAGTAGGTCTGGGAAAGTGCAAACTGGCGACACCAGTCAGCGTGGGGTCTGCAGCGTTGGAGCGGGGACCGTTGCCGGATGGGTATGATGGCTGGAGAGAAGGGAAGACTGAGAGGGTGGAAAGTGACTCATTTTCTTGGAAAAGGCTGAGCCCCATGTTCTATTTTGTTCTGCCCTGGCACAATGAGTTATTCCTTGCCCCACAAGAGAACAGGTCCTGACAGGACAGGCAGTTCCAGAAAATGTTGGGAATCCAGGGTTAGGAAGAAGGCTTACAGCCCTTTTGTTCTGCCATCAAGTAGCAATGCCCCTGAACTCCACAAACGCCTATCAGAATCAGATCCACAAAACGTTCAGTTATTGGTGAGCGAATGAAAGAGCAGAAGGCGAGGGGAGAAAACTTTCATGGGATAACCACGTCTTCTCCCTCCTGGGTTCTTTGTCCCTGTAGTGTCCATTTCCTCCTGCTCTTGCAGAGGGAGATTGCAGGTTCTGCCACCAGCGTGGGGGGACTGGATGCCACCACAGCACCTAGGAGGCTCGTGCTGGTGGGTTGCCCCTGCCTTACCCTGACCTGCATTTCAGGGAGCGTGGTGCCCCGGGACGGTTGACATTTGCCAGCCCTTTCATCAAACACACGTTGAGCCACTCCTTTATGCCAGCCTATTTGTCGGCTTCTGAGGCGGCACAGATGAGGGCACGCCCCTGCCATCCTGCTGTGAGCCCCCGCCCCCACCTCCCCTACCTGCCCTGCGGCCCCCTCTTGGGGACAAGGGGACTAGGACTGTGGTCCTGCTTGGTGTGCTCCTAGGCAGCAGTGACAGCAGAAAACCCAGATGGGCTGAGAAAACTAGGTAGGGGTGGGGTGGGAGGTGGGGAAGCTGCAGCAAAAAAGCCAGTTGGCGTGAGTAATTTTGGTGGGTGGCAGGGAAGGACTGGAGATGGAATGTATCTGCTGAGGCTATGGGTGAGGCGATTGTAGGATGGCAGGTGGGTCCGTGGGTGGCAGGAGTAGGGCAGGAGGAGAGCTGGGAGTCACGGAAACGCTCTCTAGATGACCCCCAGGCCAATGACCCTAGAGTCACTAGTTCTAGAAGCAGGAGAATTTGTCAGAAGGGTGAAGGCTGGAGTGGGAATTTTGGAATTTACTTTAGGCCCTTTCAAAGAAATCGGATAGAGCTTGGGTCAGTGAGAGGGTGGGTCTGAGGGCCCTGCTTGTGGCCTCGTCTCCTGCCTCAAGGAGGACGAGGCTTCAGTGAGTCCAGCCGGCAGCTTGAGGTCTGTTCCTGGCCCAAAGACCCATGCAGCCACCTGGTCCCCAAAACAGGCAGAGAAAGGAGTGACAGAACCTGAGGGAGGTGTGGGCTGCCATCCAACTTGGCCTTTACAGTAGAAGCAGCCAGGTTCAGGCTCTGGGGTCTTTGGCCACCACGAAGAGTGTGGTCTTCTTGGTGCCGAGGCCATGCAGGCCACCAGTGCCTTCCTCGCTGTACCTGACTTCTGGTCCTGGCTCTGTCCTCAGCAGCAGCATGACCCAGGGCATCCCAGGTCCTTGGAGGATTCGAGCCAAGGATCCCTAAGCCCCAGCCTTGTGGTTAGCAGCCACAACAGAGAAGGCAGGGTGAGAAACAGTCAGTTCCCATCTTACCCAGACACCCTCAGCTTCTAGAACTTGCCTAGGACAACGAACTATTGGAAAAATTCTGCTCTTTTCCAAGTCTCGGATGGTAGAAGCATGGTGCTTTTGGACATGGAGGGTGGCACAACTGCTTTGTCTTCACTCTGGTGCATTAGCTCTTACTATTCTAAAGGTCTTCTTTTAGAGGTATGAACACAGAGGACCAGAGATGTTGAGCTCCTTGCCCAAGGTCACACAGCAAAGCGATTCAGAGCCATACCTAGAAACCAGATTCCCTGATTCACAGACCTGCCTGGTTCCAGAGGCCCAGAGAATACAAGCACCACGGCCGGGGCTGCTTCCTCGGCTTGGCGTGTGGGTGGAGAGCTGGGCAGGGAGGCCAGCCTCCCAGCCTAATTAGAAGCTGTAGAGGAGCTGGGACATGGGGGGCCGTGCTCAGAGATTAGTGCCCCTTCCATAGATCATAGGCATGCCGAGGACATAATAAATAATCTTCCCAAAGGTTTTAAAGGCAAAAATCAGCAAACCATTAATAACCTCCCCGGCACCATACATCACGCTGAAATCTTCCCATTATGCCGCTCCCTGAGCCCATTCGCATTTTTTCTGTCGTACTTTTTTCCTTCCAGAGCGTTTGGCTGTGGCTTTGAATCCCCTCCCCCCCCAGCCTGCTGAAGCTGGCAGGGTAAGGATGAGGGAGCTCAGCTGGTTTTCTTCTTTAGGAGAGCTTTATGGGTTTACTATTGTGGATTTGGGTATGTGGCTGAAGTGGAGGGATGACCAATGGGGAAGTGTCAACTTCCCTTTCTTGGGAGCCCATATTTCTGTCTCCTTTTTTGCTTCTAATGGAAGCTTTAAGTAAGAATAATTCTTGGCTTCTCTCTCAGCGGTGAGGGAGGTTTAATTAATTAATGCAACAGGGTCGCTTTAAATAAGAAAAGTGCTCAATGCTCATGCTGTCGTTCCCACTGCCCCAGTTGCCTGTGCTCTGTAGGACCACAGGGAAGGCAGCAAGGAGCTGGGGGACCCTGTTTCTAAGATTTGGGTGGACTGGACATGCTTTATAGTTTGAGGTCATCTGCAGCATGAAGCAAATCAAGAGCTGGAGGAAGGAGTGAGGAAAATTGGGAATCCGTCAGCCCCAGCTGTTCTCTCCAGACCAACACACTGCCTTGACCTGTGAAATGGGGTTGCGTGGGGATAAGGTGAAATGAGGGCCAAGAACCAGGTATGGCACTCCAGTCTCCTCTCTAGCGCTGGTGTGAGACTTTGGCCAAGTCACATCCCATTTGGCTTCAGCGTCCTCAACTGCAAAATGAAAGACTTAGTCATTAATTCCTTATAGCAGTGACATGCCATGATTCCATTAATTCTTTGAAGGACATCTGGACTGAGTAGCTCCTGAAATTGTCATGATTAAAGTGGGTTCTTGGATGAGGGATCTGCACTGAAGACAGAGGAAGAATTCTACACTAGCTGATTGCTACCTCCTGGGAAGACCCCTGGTGACACATAGCACATAAGGGAACACTCCTAGTGGCTTGGGAAGGTGGGTTCTAGTGTTAGCTCTTTTGTAATAAGCTGGTGACCTTAGACAAGTTCCTTTGCTCCTCACCTACAACAGAGTGGCTGCTAAAATTCCTTCTAGCTCTGAAATACTGGGCTGAGTCACTTCCCTGAGTTGAGCCAGAAGCTAAATGCTGCTGGTTCTAGAAAACCTCTTGTGCAGTCCTGGTGTAGAGCAGGGGACTGGAATCCAGCAACCTTAGTCTTTTTGGACCTCGGGGAAGCCCTACTCCTTTCTGTGGCTCAGTGATCTGTTGCCGTCTCCCCCATCCCTTGAGTAGACAGGAATCCACCTGATCATGCTTCACATAAGTGTGACACTTCACATCTTACAAAGCACAAGCTTCACTTCCCTTGGCCTCAGAACTACCCTTTGATGAAGCAAGGCACGGCGTTTGGTACCCATTTGAATGGATGAAGAAAGTGGTTTGGAAGGATACACAGGAGGACTGGAGAAGTCTGCTCTGTTTTTCAAGGGCCTCTTGTGGAAAGATGCTGGGTAACTGCTTGTTATGACAGCCCAAAGCAGTGGGGATGGAGAGCTGGAAGACCTGGATGCCTTCAAGACAAAAACAGTCCCTCTCCCTGGATGAAGTAAATATGTTTTTCCTTAGAGTATATTGTGGTTTGGTGCAAATCACCCACACTGTGAGTTGGCTCTCAAGTGGGAATCATGCTTTATAAGAAAGACTCAAATTCCCCAGGCCTGTGTGTGGAACCCCAAGTTGACACTGAAAGGATGCCTTGAAGAGTCAGCAGAAAGGAGTTGGTCCCTAGGAACCACCAAAGATGCTTTAGCTTCTGTCTTCCCTGAAAGCCCAGCCACCCCTGAGCCAGTGGGACTTCTCAAGACAGGTCAGTCTGACCATGCTGTTTCCTGCAGGGAAGCCTCGATGGAGCGCAGAAGGCAGGACAACACATCGGTAGACCCTGAAGGCTCAGAGGGTGGACTTCCAAGATGGTTGCCCCCTGTATCATTCCTTCCTTTGTGCCTACAGTTTGCAACCCCTCTCCCACCTTGCTCAGGCCCAATGTGTCACTCTGTTTAGCAACACTGTGATTTGGGGCAAGTTAGCAACTTCTTGGAGCCTCAGTTTTCCCATCTACCAAAACTGGCCTCATACCTGCCTTACTAAGAGGTTGTATATACTGCAGTAAATACGTAATAAATTAGTGATTATAGTGCAAGTTTGAAAATTATTTCTCTTGAGATGTTTAGAATACTACTGAGTTTAGCAAGGGGAGAGAAAACACATTCAAACTGGAGGGGAGTCAATTAGGAGAGATCTCATGAAGGAGAGTGTATATGAGCCACACCTTGAAGGAGCAGGGTTTTGATAGGAGAAGCTGGGAATTGGGGTGGGGGAAGATTCCAGGGGAGGGAACAGTAGAGTGAGCAGCACAGAGTTTTAGGGGCCGGGGGGTCCAGCTGGACCTGAGCACAAGGCATGTGGAGGGAAGGGGGATGGCAGGCTCCAAAAGGCCCCTTCCCTTGCTAGGCCCAGGCTCCCGGCTGCAGCACCAATTCTGAAGATAAAATGCACTTTCCCAAGCATCTGTCCTGAGAGACTCTGGCTTCCCTCAATTCCCTGTCACCGTGACAGGCCCTCGGTCCCCTCTCAGGCCTTGATGGATGGCCCCCAAGCTGCATTTCATACATCTCCATCTTCCCTGGAAGCTGTGACACAAGTAATTGGTGTCACCTGTGTTGATTGCATGCCAGGTGCTGACAAAACAGTCTGTAATAGGGAGCTGCAGTGTTCTGCCTTTGATTGGGTGGGGGAGGGAACTTCTAGGAACTGACCCAGGTGGCCCTGGAGAGCTCTTGGGGTATCCGAGGGGGTGGCAACTGGCCTAGTGGAACCAAGGAAGCAAAAGCCAAGACATCCTTGTCCCAACCTGGAGAATGTGCTAGAATCCTTCCAAACTGACACAGCATGGTTTTTGGAATTGATGATTTGTCCCCACGGCACATCCTAAAGACTGCACCGACGCACGTCACACAACCCTCTGATCAGTCCAGTCGGTTGCCTGCCTGGCAACCTGAAATCGCAAGCCTTCCAGTCTGGGTCATCTTCTCCTGGCTCCTCCAGTAAAGCTACTGTTATTTCCCTGACGCATCTAAGGTTGGAGGCTTAAATGACTTTCACCTCCAAATGCAGGTTGAAGTGTTGGTGAGGGACGGTGTCGGTGGGGTGGGCATAGGTGGGTCACTGCTTCCTAACAAGGTGCAACCCCCATTAGGCGAGGACAAATTTGGCTGTGCTGGGGGCCTTTGGCCTTGTCTCACCTCCAGGGTGGAGGGAGGCAGGACAGCTTCCTTGGATACCTCATCTTTCGCAAGAGGGTGTCAGCCCCACCCACCACCCACAGCTTAGCAGAGAAGCCGGCATCTAACCAGGAACACACACCTGTGTCCTCCCAGGGAGGCCACCTCCAATTGTACGCCACACGAGACCTACTGAGCGTTCAACCAAGAGAAGCAGGATCGAATGAGGGTTGCCTGAGGACTGTGCAAAACATTCATTTTTCTAGATGCACCAAAATCTGAACCCCCATCCCGTAAGCAGCAATAGCAAAGAGCTCATGCCCAGGGCCGTGTCACCGTGGTCTCCACAGAGAAACCCCTTCTGACTTGCTCCCTGTGCCACCTCTGCTGACTTTGGGGGAAGAATTTCACTTTAGTTTTAGTAGTAGAAATAACAGTCATTTTTTTTTCTCTTCCCAAACAACAGATTGTAATGGACCATGTTTCTCTTTCATGGCATCTGCTAAATTTGTGGTTCCTTCTAGCAAAGTGTGTTGGATGTCATGGCATGTATTTTTGTGTTCAACCCTCATTCCTGGCTCAATTTTATCTGTCTGCCCTTGTTTTCTTCTCCCCTCAACTTTCTTCCTTATTTTAATTAATTTTACCGTCATATGATTCACATCTGTGCGAGCTGCTTTAAGTCCTTTTCAGAAGAATAAGGTGGGTCTAAAAAATTAATAAATACATACAGTTTGGACATCAATTGCCTGCTGTTTGTTCAGGAAAGGGGCAAATATTCCTTTAAGGCTCAATCATTCATCCCCTGGGCCACATTTTCTTTGGTCTCAAGTTCTCACTTGGGAGAATTCGATTATATGCTCTATGCACATTTATTAAGTACCTTCCGTGTGCCATGAGCCAAGAACAAAATGGCGGCAGCTGCGGCACTGCTGGCCGGGAGCAAAGGCAGCTTCTGGTGGATACTGCTTCGACAGCACCTGCAGGGCCTGAGCCATTGGCACTATTTGGTCTCCTGTTTGGCTCTGCCCCCAGCTCTTTACACTCCTAGCTGCCCCGAACGCCGTGTCTCCCTGGGTGACTGGCAGGCTGGCCTGGTTCCTTCATGTATAGACAGCCACCCTCCATGGTGTAGACAGCCACCCTCCACGGCAGTGTGGTGTTGAAGGGTTCCTCCTGCAGGTGCATCCAGCAGGTGGAAGGGCAGTCAGTTAGAACTCACTGGGCTTCGTGGGGTCAGAGCCGTGGCCATCATGGAACCCGCTGTTTCCTTGCCCCAGATGTGTGACTCTTGCCCTCCTGCCAGTGAAAGGCTGGAAGGGTCCATCTCAGGTTAGCGATTCTGTCTGCACCTGCCCTCCCTTAAGAGAGAGGGGGTCTCCCAGGGGTTAGAACAATGCTGAGGCTGTCCCTGAAGGGTGTTGGCCACCCTCCCAGCCCTCCGCCCTGGGGAGTGGATCCCGCCGCTTGCTGGGAGCACTGGGCTCCCTCCCAAACACTCCTCCAGAGAGCAGTCTCCAGCTTGGCCCCTGGGACCTACTAATCTTTCCTAGATCTGGCCGGGCCTGGGAGAGTCCCTGCCGCTGGCTCATTGTCCCATTCCTTCGCCACTTTTCCTCTGCCTCATTGTTCCCGTTATCAGCATTCTACACGCTGCAGCGGCTGCACAGGAAAGCATTGCTGCTGCCACCGCCGCCGAGGCCGATGGGGCCCAGGTGTCCTGCTGCAAAGGGCTGCCTGAACAATCGGGTCTGCACAGGCCTCTCATGGAGCCCCCCGCTGTCTGCTGGGGTGGTTGAATGCCCGGCATGTGGTTCTCTGCTCTCTTGAGGTACCCTGGTTCTCAGGGCTGGGGGTGGGGTGGGGGTGGAGTGGGGGTGGGGACAAAAGACTGGGTTCTGGGACAGGCCCCCCATTTATCAGTCTGGGAAACCAGGGACCCCTGCTCAGTCTCTCCGAGACTCCCCCTCTGCAGCCATCAATTAAGGTAGCTGCCCCACACAAAGTAGAATCTTTTCTGCCTCAGTTTCCTTATCGGTTATGCACAAGCCTGCCCATTTTGTTGAAAGGACGGAATGAGGCTGAGGAAACGAAAGGCCCTCTGTTGGGGACGATTAAGGTAGCATGTATGAAGTCCTTTTGTGCAGTATGCCTGCCAGGGCTGATGCAACAACAGCTTAGTTTTCCCCAGCCTTCTTTAAGGAAGTTAGCCTCCTGCGGTAACAGCTTAGGTTGCCCCAGCCCCCTTTTCCAGGGAACGGAAGTTACGGAAGTCTTACTTTACTAACCTCAGGTGGCACT
>PVKY010000783.1:0-40439 GCA_004027775.1 Bradypus variegatus
TGGGAGGGAAGGGGGTGGGGCCGAGGGAACGCAAGGGCAGCCTTTAAAAGTTAGCACCAAAAAAGAGCACCCAGCAGCTGGCAGGGTCATTCTCACTCCCTGGCACTGGAAAAGTGATCAACAGGGCAGCTGTACGGGCACCCAGGCTGGAGACTGGCCTCCTAAAAGAGTTCAACCAACTCTGTCAAAGTCCGGGAGATGACGTACAATGACACGGATTAAGTATAATGACATTAAGCTCGAAAGGATTTTTGGGACTCTCCTATAGGTCACCAGCGAGTCCCAAGGACTGAACTGAACACCAGACCCAGAATTCCCTGAGGGCCCGGGGTCAGCCCCTCAGAGCTCCAGCGCTGTCCCTCCTGCCAGTCCCGTGGTCCTCCCAGCTCCTGTGGGGTAGGCACCATGGAAGAAGCTGTGCTCGGAGGTGCTCAGTGACTTGCCCAAGGTTGCACAGATGCTGAGCAGAATCAAAGTGAGAACGCAGTTTCTTGGCTCCAGTTTCAGGGCTTTCTCCTTGTGCCTGATGCCTGAGCTGCAGAGACCCCTCACTCATGGCCACGGTTTCTCAGAAGGAGCTGTGGGTGGGGACAGAGGAACGACAAGGATAGCCTCTCTGGTCACTTCCCAGCCTCCAGAGTCCTCCCCCTCTCGCCTCAAGAACTACCCCTTTTGCCAGGCTCCTTCTCTCTCTGCTTTCTGTCTTTCTCTCAGCTAAATGGCCCTCAGAGGCCATTTTGTGTTTTCTGCCCAGGAACTGGTCTCCCCCACATCCTGCTCTACTCCATGACAAATGCCAACGTCCCCAAAATGAAAGTGGGCAACTTTCCCTGATTCAAACCTTCCAGATTCCCCAGGTCATCCCATACAACTCTGGAGGGATGGGCCATTGTCACAGCCCTTCAGCTGGGCAGTGAGGATGGACAGGCTGAGTACCCTCCCCACACATACACATACGTACGCACAAGCTTAAGTTGGAGCAGTCGCCAACATACTAACACACGTGTGTGCAGACATATGAGCCACAATCCAAGAAACATCAGTCCAACACCCAGAAGTAACTCGAAATCCTGCTAAAACGTGTACTGAAGGCTCACAAAGAAAAGGAGATTTTATATCTGTTCATAACACATAATATGGAAAAGCACCTTAAAGACTCTGACTCCTTTCTTGGCTCACCAGCCCCCAGACCTGGCAGTTTCCGTCAGAGGATCCCTTCTCTCTGACTCTGCATCCTCAAAAACTCGCTCTCCCAATCCCAGCCTGCACCTCCTTTGCACCTTCACCCTTTCTGTACCTCTTCCTACTTCCTGCGACTCCCTGCAGCCTGCCCAAATAAATGTGGCCAGCTTTTCAAACTTCCCCCTCACTATGCCTCTTCCACAATTATCCTGATCCATGGTGGGGTGGGGTGGAGAGAGTGACTCTGAATTCTCAGAGCTTAGTGTTTATAGATACACATGCACAGAGATCTTAAGAGTCACACTTTGCCAATTCCTTGCCCCCAGGGCAACTACACCACTTATTCTGTCAGGGCCCACATGCCTTCCTTCTGCCCACCTGGCTTCCAGGTGCAGCACTGAGTTGGGGAAGAACTGGATGAGGCATCCCAAGACCCAGTCCAGTTTCTGCTTGAACACCTCCTGGCTGTGTGAGCCCAGAGAGGTCACTCAGATTCCCCAAGAGGCTACATGCCCAAGTGGGGGGACATTCACGGCCTTTGCAGCCAGATCCAGACTCAAGTGCCAGCCCTTCCACCTCCTTGCTGTGTGTCTTTAGGCAAGTACTCAACCTTTCTGAGCCTTGGTTTCCTCCTTATAAAATGGTATGTAATGAACTATCTGGCAAGTTGCTGTGAATTACAGGAAGGTTCTGCTTTTCTTAACACTGTGATCTGATCTGTGAAAGAGCTGTACTATATACTATGTAAACTGCCAACAAATCAATTGCAAATGAACTGAAAGTACAAATCTTAGTGCTGGTGCTGAAATCTCTTCGGAATAGTCATCATAATTTAAAAGCTTGCTTTAAAAATTACAAACATAAAGAGTCAGTCAAAACTGAAGATGAAACACTAATGAATGCTGAATGCTCATGCTGTAGGTGTTCTCCCTTTTCAGTTTTTTCCCATTCTCTGCTATTTTTACTATCCTGTTTCATTTAAATTTCCTACACACTAACTTCACTTGTATGACTGAAATAAAATTGCGGCATATTTAAAACTAAAAACTAAAATAATATATTCTAAGATTGTGAATACAAATACTTAGAAAATGTTTCTTAAAAGATGACAAGGGTGGCAAGTTTCCATTGCTGACGGAAAGTTCACCTTAAGGGAAGACAGGTAGGTGAGGAGAGGTGGCGACAGGTAGGAGAACACAGATTTCAGTGATACCTTCCAGGTTTGGAATCCCAGCCCTGCCCTTCCTGGCTGTATGCCTTTCATCAGGGTTCCTAGTTTCTGTGCCTCAGTTGCCCTATCTGTAGAGTGAAGAAAATCATAATACACACCCACTCTCATAAGATTGCTCCGAAGATTATTCAGTCATTCAAATAAAAAATAAAATATTTACTGAGCACCTGCTCTAAGGCAAACACTTCTCCAGGCACTGGAGATAGAAGGTGAACAAACCCACATGGCCCCTTGCACTATAATGGGTGAGACAGACAGTAAACAGGGAAACAAATAAATAAACCAGGTATTGCAGCTAGCTCTGAAGGGTGGCAGCGAGTGACTGGGGAGGAAGCTGACTTGGACTGGGTGGTCCAGAAGAGGGAATCTATGCCACAGGCCAAGCATCAGCTCTGACTCAGAATAGATACTCCATAAATGGTGCCTGTTTATTATCATTGCAATGGACCAGATACGTGGCTTGATCAGGAAGGGCTTCTGGGAGCGGACGGGAGTTTGCCTGATGGAGCAGATCTGGCTGCTCTCCCTTTGGGAAATCAGAGAGGTGTCTCAGGGATGGCCCAGTTAGGGCCTTGCTCCAGCTGCCATGCTGTTTCTGGAAGCCAACCCCTGACTCCTGCGCCACCTCGTTCCCCAGCTCCCATCAGGCTTTCATTTCCCGGGCCGGCACATCAGACACCAGGACCAAATTTGCCACAAGTTTCATGGGGTGTAAAGTGCTCAGCACCCATTAAAGCTAGAGGGGTTGCAGGATGGGGGCTGGGATCCTGCCTAAAAGGCTCAGAAACATTTTAGAAAGAGCCAAAATCCACCTTGATCCCTGGCCTTGCCATGGAACTGTTTATCTCAGCTTTAAAATGCCATGGGCCAGGCTGAGAGCCTGTGAAAGGAGAAAACACACAGTGTCCTCAGGGGGACAGGATGTGTGAGGCGTAGGCCTAAGAAAGGCACCAGAGCATCAGGTACATTATCTGCTTGGGGAAAAGAAGAAAGGAAAAATATTTATCAAGAACCAGGCTCTCCCATCATCTCCTTCAATCCTGACAACAGTGCATCAAGGCCAGCATTATCATTCTCATTTATCAAATAAGAAAACAGAGTCCCAGAAAGCTTAAGTAATTCACCCAAGGTCACACAGCCAATAAGTGGCAGTAGCAGGATTCAAAGCCTAGATGGAAGAATCACTTTCCTCCATGGAGAAGGCAAAGTAAAGAGCTTGGAGCAGCCTGTTTGTCCCTTCTGGGAAGGAGGGAGGGGTGAAGTTGGGAGGAAGAAGGGGACACCTGCCCAGCCAGCTGACCACTCCCAGGGATGATCAGGGACCAGCAGGTGTCCATCCTGGACAGTGAGAGTGGAGCACTAATCATGCCAAGCACTTCCCATGAACTTACTCAGCTTTCCCCAGGGACCTAATTAGGCAGCTACTGAAACTGCTCCCAGTTCACAGGTGAGAAGACTGAGGTCCCAGGCCAATAAGTGGTGGAGCTCAGTCGTTCTGACAATCACTGAAACATACACCATGTCTGAGGCATTCTTCACTCTGTGAGCCTTTTTTTTTTTCCATTCATTGCCTCCACTGACAATTTGAGCAAATCTCAGGAAGAATGCTTCCCCCAGGACTCAGGCTTTGATAAGTGAACTCCATGAGAAGACAAGCAAGAGGGCCTTGTGAGTTCCCAGGAGGTTGCTGGCAGGAGGGTACTGAGGAGGTCCCACAGCCAGGGGGCAGGGAGGCTGAGCATCAGAACCCTTAGCCTCAACCTTCCAAGAAGCAGCCCTCATATCTTTGACACTTAGGACTAGCATCCTACCTGTCAAGGAGTCATCTATTTTCCTTCCTACCTGGAGGCAGAGAACTTAATGATCTAAATGACCTCTTTTCTGGCCATCAAACTTAAGCTTGTGTCCTTGGTCTAAGATGAATGGAACAAGGCACCTCTGAATGAAAAGGTTTCCATCTGATTTTTAACTATTTAGATATATCTTTTAGGGGAAAATAATTAATCACTCCCCCATCTATCTGCCTTTATGGCAGTAACTGAGATACAGTGAAACAGAATTCCCCAACCAATTCTAATCCACTCATTCATTCATTCATTCATTCATTCAACATTTTTTGCTTGAGACCCTTCCAGACAAAGATTACATTACAGGTAGTAAGTGGATAGAGAATACTGTGCAGGAGAGGGACACCTAACACCAGTGTGAGAATGGGTGTGGGGATATTTCCAGGAGACAAGGTTTGAGCCATGTATCAGAAGCTGCTTGGGAGAAGAAGAAAGGGCTTTCCAGGCAGAGTGCATGGTATGGGCGAAGGAGACATTCCAGAAAACCTCTGAGGACCCATGTTGCACAACCGAGCCAGTGCCTCCTCCTAGCTACTTCCTAGAGCTGAAGCCATTGGCACTTCCTGAAAAGGTGTCATGATTTCCCTCCTTCCTTTCCAAGTGTTGGCTCCCCAATTTGTGGGGACTTTATTAAAAACACACAGATAATGGCTAGGAAAGGAGAGTGCATTTTTGCTTTCTCCCCACTTATCCCCACCCCGAGCCCCTGCTCTAGCTGGAATGTAGCCTTCAAAATAGACATTAAATGCAAAATGCCAGAGCTGAGTTATGACTTGTGAGGGTGCTGGGAGAAAAATTTATAGCAACATTACAGTGTTTTGTTAGAAATCTCTTAATGCACCAAAATGGGAAAGTGTGTATGTTTTTTATTAAAATGTTACACTCTATAAATCCGATCCGAGGGAAGGACACAGGTGGCAACCCAGGGACTTGACTGAGGATGAGGAAGCTGTCACTTCTATCTTGGAGACGTTCCCTGGCTCCGGAAGTAGCCTCTCCCTAACCCCAATCCCTCTCCTCTGCCTCCACACTGCCTCTCCTTTCCTGAAAGAAAAGCTTGCCCTTCCCTCCCACCCCAGGAGGAGAAGCTCCAAAGAGCTGTGATGATCTTGGTGGACTTCCCATCACCCTCAGGGTCTGACTAAAAGTTGTAATTTTCTTAAAAGTCCTTCCTGTGCAGCCATCACAGTGCCTTTATGAAGTTTGTCAGCGCGGGGTGAAATTTCCTGTTGGTCCATTTTCACGAATTTAGATTCTGGCTGATGCGGCACTTTTCAAGGGCTTCATTATAAAACGGCAACCAATTTCTGTCTCTAGCCTCCTATTATGGAGTCCCTCCTCAAAAGAGTAGATGATATCACAGGGGCAGAATCATAGTGAGTTTTGAGTTTGTTTTTGTTTGTTTGGGGTTTCTTTCCTTCTTTTTAACATATGTGTGTGTGTCCTTCCTTAGAGGAAGGGAATTATGGGAATTTGGATTTAAAGAAATCATACCTAGAACAGAGGGTGATTGCTTCTTTCTCCACCTTTGAAACAGCAACATCAAAGGATTCCTTAGTGACATTCATTTATAAAACAGAGATTCTTAGCCTGGACAGGAGTTTAGGAGTCCCTGAAGATGGATACGAAATTAGGTATATGTGCATGTAGTGGGTTAATGGAGCCCTCCAAAAAGTCTAAGTCCTACCCCTACCCACCGACACTTATGGAAAAAGTGTCTTTGTATGTGTGAGGTTCTAGAGATAAGATCATCCTGGATTCTCTGGGTGGGTCCTAAATCCAATGACAAATGTCCTTATGAGACACAGAAGCAGAGAAAACACAAAGAAAGCCATGTGAAGACCAAGGCACATGACGGCCTTATTCAGCCACGAGGAAAGCCAGGAGCCACTAGAAGCTAGAGGAGGCATGTAAGGACACACCCCTGGAGCCTTCCGGGGGAGCACAGCCTTGTCAACATTTTGATTTTGGACTTCCGTCCTCCAGAGCTGTGAGAGAATTAGATTTCTGATATTGTAAGCCACCCAGGTTGTGGTAATTTGCTCTGGCAGCCCTAGGAGACTAAGACAGCATCTATCAGCACCTTTCCAGAGATAGGGGTCCTCAGCTTTCACCAGATTATCAAAGGAGTGGCTCTCCAGAAAAGGTTAAGAGCTACTGATGGAAAATGCTTGTGTGAAATTAGATGTGTAAGTGTAAAAATGTAAAAATGTGTAGAGTCCTCACTCTTGCAGGACAAGAATTGAACTTGCCATTTGGACTGGCAGAGACCATCAAAAATCAAAGATCCTCTGTCTAGGCCTGTTTTTCTAGGTCCAGCCCCATATTCCCTTCCCAGACCCCACAGCTCATTCCCCCAGGTCTGGGTACACGCGTACTCCTACCTCCTTGACTCCCAAATCTGGGGTCAACTTTGCAAATCAGTTGAGAAACTGATCTCTTTCTTTAAAGGTTTTGAAAAGCAGAATTGAAAGTGCCCCCAGCCCTGGTGTCTACCTTGTCCGCCTGCAAGGCACCCAGCTCTGTGGTCCAGCAGCATTTAAAAAGGAAAATAGCTCCTTTGGGGGTGATGAAATGTTTTGGAATTAGATAGTGATGGTGAATGTACTAGATGCCACTGAATTGTTCATTTTTAAATGGTTGATTTTATGTTATGTGAATTGCACCTTAATTTAAAAAAAAAAAAGGAAAATAGGTCTCAATTGCTACTCCAGGTGCAATAATTAGCAAACTTCGTTTTGCCTCCCACCCACTATCCCAAGAAATTAAAATGGTGCAATTAGCTTGGTGAGGGAAACAGCAAGGCCAGTGAATTATTTTCACACAGACAGATCCCGAAAGGACTAGACTGGTCTGGGAAGCCAGCTAAGAGTGGATCACGTGCTCTCAGGACCTCGCCGGGATCAGGAACTCAGAAACCCTGGCCCCTCGTAATCTGAACGCGACCTGACGCGAGGTCAAGGAGACGGCGGAAGCTGTGTGTTCCTCAGGGTCCCCGCAGAACCTTCAACTGTCCCGAATAAGAATAAGAACTGACGTTAAGGGAACGTCTCCCGCACGTGATCTGTAATCCTTACAACTTTTCTAGGAGATAGAAATAATCACTTCCATTTCACAGATGAGGAAACTGAGGCACAGAGAGGAGAGGTGGCTTGCCCAAGATCTCACAACCACACAGATCAGAGATTAGCAATCAGTTCGGCCTGGCTCTACCCCTCGGAAAACCGGACCCGGACCCGGAAACTAACAGAATTTGGAGAAGCAGCGAGGGGTTTCCGCGCTCCCGAGCACAAACAGAGCAAATGGGGAAAATAGGCTCAGAGCGGGGAAGCTTGGTGTCCACGGCCACGCGGGACGTTCCTGGGCAGATCCAGCGAGGGCGCAAGGGCCCCGGCTCTCCAGCCAAAGCTCCCGCCACCGCCAACAGGAGGTTTGCATTTCGCTGGGTGTCTCGGGCAGGCGGCTCCTCCTCGTGGCCTGCCTCCGCGATCTCAGACTCCGCGGTCTTGGTTGAGGACCGAGGGAATGCGCGTTGCGCGGATCAGCCGGGGTTGGGGAGGTGGGCACAGGCCCGGAACCTGCGCTCAAGGACGCAGCGAAGGCGCCACCTCCGCAGCCCGGCCCCTCCGCGCCTCGCTTCTGTCCCCCGGAGGTGACAGGAGCTGGCTGCGCGAATATACATTTGGCCATTTCCTCATCTCATCGGCTGCCTTTTCGGGTTTCCAAATCGATTCGCTCCGATCCCGGCCAGCCCGGGAGTGCGCGCCGTGGGTTTTGGGGAACCACGGTGCTGAGCTGCCCTCAGCTCGGCAGTCAGGGCTCCGGGCTCCCGCCCCCAGCCGAGAGAGTTGTCGTCAGGCCGCTGGCAGCTGCGAGCTCTGAGCGGGGGCTCCAGGCAGCCGGCGGCCTGCGGCGACACCAGCTGTACGCTCGCAGGTCCTGGGGAGGGAAGGACCGCAGGTCAGGTCGGATGGGAGAGAGGGAGAGAGAGGGTCGAGTTCAGGCTACCAGCATCCTCAGACTACCCGCCAGGAGGAACTGGGTGGGGATGCTGGGGGTCAGAATAGAAATGTAATAACCAGCACCACTTACAAAGCACCAACTACGTGCCAGGCACCGTGCCAAACGCCGTTTGGGACTGTCTGTCTCCTGACTGGGCGGGCCAAGATGACCCGAATACTTCTCCCTTGCATTCCCCTCGGTCCTACCCTTCTCCTTGCCAATCACAAGCCTCAGGATTACGCGGGTCACAACGTGTGCTCCAGCTGTCCCCTGCGACAGGTGCAGGGCCCGGACCCCTCCCGCCTAATGCCAGATGCCTGCCTCATCTGGAGGGCCTGTCGCTGTAGCTGCTGGGACAAGGCCACCAGACCTGTGTGCCAGCACCCTGAGCTCCAAGGACAACCTGCCTGCAGTGTGACTGGGCTTGTTTCCTCCGCTGTAAAACAGGGGGCATAGACCCTTCTGTTTTCTGTGGTAACCTTAAAGTGAGAATCAAATCACATGAAGTTGCTGCTTAAACTGCAAGGTGGGGTGGAGCTCTGAGCAGAAAGGCTGTATGGACCCTCCTCCCCTAAGACCACACTCCCCATAAACATGCATCCTCCAACTCCTCCTGCACCCACCCACAGGAAGGGCAGAACCCTGGGAGCTAGGAACTCTTTTGGGCTTTGCACTCCCAGTGCTTTCAAAGGACCCCTGACCAAAGGACAGAGCTGCAGGCACAAAAGGAGGGTGGATATGACCCATTTTCCCTGTGGTTGAAGGACAGGAATCCTAATTGATCATTTCTGGGGCTTTAAAGAGGGGCTGTAATATCTAGAACATCTAGAACAGTGAAGTCCCCAATGCACAAATGAGGTGATTTTTGCTTCTGCTAGAATATATCTTGAGCAGGATCTCGTTTAATCCTTGTAGCTAGCCTGTGAAGTAGGTACTATTATTATCCCTACTTAACAGAACACAAAACTGAGGCCAGTGAAGGAAGTCACTGAGGTAGCATTATCACACAGCCAATAAGCAACAGACCTGGGATTTGAACCTGAATCTAAAGATGGGTTCTTGATCACTAACAGAATGGCTGTTGGAGCTTTTTGTTGTTTTCTCCTTTTCCAGCCACGAAGGCCTCCCCCCTTTCACAGACAGACTCTCCAACCCTACTTTGTCCTGGAGAGAATCTGGTACCCCCTTCTGCCACCCATGAGTTTAACACGGGGGCAGGGGGTGTGGTGGTGTTTGAAATTGGGTTCAACACAGCGACCGTTGGCTGCCCACAAACCCTTGGGGCAGGTGGAGGGTGGCAAGTGGAGGGAGAAATGAAGCCTTAGAGGAAAGGACTCTTGTGGGCCCTGGGCGCTGGGTTGTAGGGAAGGCCAGGAGCTGAGGGTGTGAGGATGTGCAAATGGGGTTCTAGAGGAGAGGAAGAGGAGGAGTGGGGAAAGGAGAGGAAGGAAGCAGGACCCCAGCAGAGCTCACGGCCTCCCTAGTGAGACCATCAGGAAGCCAGCCCTCTCTTGTCCCCTTAGAAGCCTGCCCCTTGGCCCCTCAACAGCCCCAGCTTGGCTTTCTGGGTGGTGAGATGGAAAGACCACTTCCTTACTAGACAGGAGTGCCACAGAGCTTGGAAGCAGCTCCCCCAGGACTGTCGAGTGGGCAGTCCCAGTAGGCATGTAGGTCTCTCAGTTACAGGGTGAGAAGGTTGGAAAGGCTGGTGAGGCCCAGGTCTGAGGGAACAGAAAGGACTTTGGGGGAGAGCTTTGCTTTGTCCCAAGGGGCCAGGTCTGCCCAGACCAGTGGGGCTTGACCTTCTGAGGTTCACGGACTCCTTTGAGAGTTTGTTGAAAGTTTCACACACACACACACACACACACACACACACCGGAGATAGGAACATTCGGACACACCATAAGAGGGTGTCCCCAGAGCCATCACCTCCCTGGCTGAGAAATTGATAGAAAGGTCCTATGTGCCTCCCTGGAACCAAGGCTGAGCAAGGAGAGATCCATCGGTCCTGACCAGCACCTCAGGAAGCTGAGACCTCATTTCTGCCCACAGACTGCTCCAGAACGCTTGTATATGTGAGGTGATAAATTCTGGCCTCGATCGTCCATCTGCCCATCTTTTCCAGTCACTGTTTGAAACTTCAGAGGACCATCATCCTGGAGAGAAGAGACAGGAGGAGAAAAGAAGGGACAGGGACTTCAGTCTGAACACCTGGCTGAGGGTTTGGGCTAACGAAATTTGGGAATCATCTGTGGATTTAAATGATCTGTGTTCTCACTGGTAACGGATATGTAAGGTGTGGGCAGGTTCAGACCCCACAGGTGGATTTCCGGTTCCAAAAACAACTTCCTCTCCGGGCCAGCAGGAATTAAGGCTGCCGGCACCGGCAGGGTGGACACTACTTCTCAAGAGCTTTCCAGCCAGGTTTTCCGCGGGACTCGCCCGACCCCAATTCGGCCTTCTCCCACCCTCGCAGCTTTGTCTCCGCGCGCTGAGCCTGTGCCTCCATTTGGCCTCGACTTTACTTCACGCACCTGGACTGCGCTTTCAGTCGGGAAGCTTTGCCTCGCGTGGAAAAGTACTGGGTGCCCGGCGCCCCAAGAACAGGGAGGCAGATTGTGGAGGGCACGGGTGTGCGCCTCCGGGGAGTAGGGGCGGGGTTTCTTCCAACCCCCATTCTTCCTGGGTTGTACTTAGTAGGGACAGGGCTGAACAGCGTGTAAGCCACTAGGACTCTCCAGAATGGCCTCGTTTATCGGCACCTCGAGAGCTCGCACTTATCCCAGATAAATGCAGGCTTCCTTTGGCCGCCCTTGCTTCCTTTGGACGCCCTTGCTTTCTTGCCGAATTAAACACAGTATATTGAGATGAGAGGGGGCGGATACCTCTAAGGCCTCTCCCAGCAACGAATTCCCGAGCGCTTTCACCAGCCGGCAACCGACCCGGCGCCGGAGCTCTGAGAATGGCAAAGCACCTAAATCATGGATGCAGGGCCCAGTGTGAGGTGGGGGCCGAGGGCGAGGAGGAAGGGCGGGCATGACAGAGCTCCCGGGGCTCTGGTAAGCAGACCTGGTCCCGCGCCTCCTCCCACGAGGTCCACCCGCAGGTTCAAAGCGCCTGAGCAGGGCGGGCGCACTTCGGTACCAACCTGCCGTCTTCCGCGCCCTGACTCGCCGCGGCCTGGGAGCGCAAGGAGGAGACTGGTGGAGCCGAGTTCCCCTCCCTGCCTCCATCCAACAGGGGGCGCAGCGGGTCCAAGGGCAGCAGCGGGAGCGGGAACTGAGCGCGGAAAGTCATCAAGGGGTCCGTGTCGCGCCGCAGGGTCTGGAGCGTCTAAGTGCCAGGGGACGAGTGCCGGCATCGACCTCGCAGCCTCGCCTTCGCCCGGCGGCAGCAGCGCACGGGAGATCCGCACCCGCGGCCGGGGCTAGCAAGGTCCCCGAGTCCCCAGCCGGACTCGCCTCTGTCGCGCCAGCCCCAGCGGCGCTGGAGGAGGGGCAGCGGTCTGCGCGCCCTGCAGGCCGGGGCGGGGGGTGGTTCAAGGACCTTTCCACCCTCCCGTTCCTAGCCGCGCTTGGCTCCAGAGATCTCTGACAACGCTCAATGGGTAGAACCGTGGCTTTTGAAGTCAGATTACCCGAGTTTGAATCCGAGGCCCTAGGCTTTACTATGTGATCTCTAGCGATTACCTCGTTTCTCCGTGCTCCCATTTTTTTTAAATCATTGTGAAATGAGGATAGTCATACCACCTTAGGACTGTTGTGAGGACTGCGAAGATCTCCGTGTGCAATAGCTGACATCTAACAGTTGCTCAATACGTGTTTGCTGTTATTGTGTTATTATTTCCAGAGTGTGTGGTTTATGTAAAAGGGTCTGCAGGGCAAGGAGGGCTCTAGTGCCAGATTTATAAACTCCTGATCCTAGCTTCCTATCTTGACTGTTCGCGTCTCTTCTGCGGGTGCCCGAAATGTCATTTCGGCGGCTGCAAACTTCTGAGCAGTCTTCATGGCCCCCTGTCGTTTTACAGAGTGGCAACTACGAGCCAAGTGGAGTACACGACTCGCCGAGATGGGTATGGTCCCCATTTGACGTACGCGGAAGTTGAGGCTGGGTGGGGTCAGACTAGGTCAACATAAGCGGTCCGCCAGGCGGGGAGTGCAGAGGCAGAGAAAGAGGCGGGGGTGGGGGAGGCGTGGACAGAAGGAAATGGCTACAAATCGACCCTTCCCTTTGAAAGTGCCTTTCCCTGCTGGGGACCCCCTAACTAACTCAATCTCCCACTCCTCGGTCTCTGCCTCAAGAACTCCAACCTTGATCCGCAGGCAGCAGACAGTTACCCTCCCGCCCCAGTATAATGCTTCCCTGCCATTGATTCTTCCATTCATTCATCTATCGATACACTCATTCGTTCAATCACCCATTCAACAGATATTTGCTGATCGGTGCCTATGTGCCAAGTACTGTTCTCACCTTCTCATAGGAAGACACAATATGCCAAGTAAATCAACAAATGGAGAAGACGGTATGGGAGACAGGTGGAAATAAGCCGGCAGGCGTGATGGAGCTGTAGTTAAGCCGGTGAAGGAAAGCCTCTGCTAGGAGATGACACACGGAATGCGGCTTTGAAGAAGGTGTGCTCTCCATCTCTTCCCACCCCTCCCTGCGAAGTTCCCAGGGAAGCTGCTTCCCCGAGGGCTGAGCGGGAGAGGCCAGGGATGGCCTAGGACCGAAGCAGAAGGGCTGATCTCCTACCGGGGGTCACTCGTGAAGCCCCCACCATTACTGGTATGCAGTGAGGTTTCAGAAATACAGAGTCACCGCCAGGCTTGTCAAAGGCAGCCGCACTTAACGTGGAGCAAGGAACGAGGCTTAGCTGCAGGAGCGCTCATGTACCTAGAGAGCAGAGTCTGGGCTAAGAACCTCGCTTCAGCGCCCGCAGCGTCGGCAGACGCTGGAACTAGGCGCTAGTGGCTCGGCTTTCGGCTGCTAGTGGAAGGATGGATGGATGAACCAACGGACGAAGAAGTGATTGAAGGCACACAGAAGTAACCAACTACACTCATTGTTGCTCTCCCAGGAAAGATGTGTTTGAAGGGACGCAATTGAGGGGTTCCCTGGAGGTTTATGTGCGGGTTTCAGGTCACACATAAGCGACATTCCAGAATGTTTTCACGCGAATGCAGACAAATCTGCATGCACTTTCTTAATTGCTGGTATACACTCATTCTCTCTTGTTCCATCTATAAGGTATGAAGGTAGGAGGCACTCACGCCCATTCCAAGGATAGTCAAGCAGACGTTCCGGCTGCAGTGATCAAATTATGCACCCCAATGCTTGGGTTTTGAATCCCGAGCATTGGAAAAGACTGAATAATGAGGCAATAATTAAACGGGAAATAAAAGCTCGGGGTGAAGGACGGTGAGAGGCGGCGCGCAAAGCTTCCTGGAAAGCGGCGTCCAGTGCGCACAGCGCAGAGGCTACTGGGATTATCGCAGTAACTGCAATTTTGCTTCCCTGAGGCTGTTCGTCCTCCTCCCCCCGAATTTTGCTTCTACTAGTCGTCCCCTCCTATCCAAGTCGGCAGTGGGGTGGGGGTGGGAGTTAGGAGAGTTGCCGCCAATATCTGGGCGCCTGCAGGTAGATTCCTGGCGCCTCCTGCTCGCTCAGAACTCCCGTCCTGGGCAAAAATGCGCCTCCAAGCCCGTAGGAAGACACACGGCGTTTTCACTCATTCATTCAACACACATTTTATAAGTGCCTACGATGTGCCAGGCCCTTAGGTAAACAAACAGGCCTGGCCCCTGCTTTGAGAGAGCTTACTGTTCTCGCGGCTCAGGCCGAAAGCGCCCAGCGCACACTTAATTTAGTCGATTGACTTTGGAAAGGGGGAGCAAGGGGGCTGGTTGGCCTTGGCTGAGGAAACCAAAGACTCTCGGAACTTGGTGCCGCGCTCGGCAGAGGAAGGAACCAAGAGGTTGGGGTTCGACAGCCCCTGCCTTAATATTTTATTCCATAAAGATTTGCGGGGCTCCCTCAGGGAGCCTTCGACCAGTAGGCTTGAGATGCGTACATGTACCTGAGTAACCGCCTGTAACCAGACAACCTTGAGGTCAGGGACAGAGATGCTTGCATATGGGAGCAGCAACCCGGACTAAGAGAGGTGGGAAGGCTTCCTGGAGGAAGGGACTCTAGGCTGAACCCGAAACATTTGCCAAACAAAATCACAGGTTGGGAAATCCAGGTAGACGGAGCCACCTATCCAACGGTGCATAGACCAGAGAACTTGGCATGTTCCACGAGTTGAATGAAACTGGGCCTGGACAGGAGCATTTGGAATGTTGGCAAGCTCATCTCTTTTTAGTCTGACGCTGTGAAATTAATTGGTTTCTTTGAGGCTCAGTAAGCACAAAATGGATGTGATAATGAGTGCATCGCCAGATCACTGGGGGTGGCCGAGGGGATGATATGGCCTGCGGATGTCTTCCGGCTCGATAGGTGCTCAATAAATATAAGACCTTCGCGTGGCTTCTCTGCAGGCCAGAAAGGCGCGGGTCATGACGGGCGACGGGGGAGGGGCGCGGGCCTGCGCGCCCCTGGCCGTGGTTTGCGGAATATCTCTATTAACGAGCACTTCAAGGTAAGCGGGCGATAGAAACCAGATGTGGGAGAGGGCTGTCGGCGGCGGAGCAAGGGCCAGAGATGCCAAGGGATGGGGTGGAGGCCAAGGATCAACTCCGATGAGGCTGAGATAGAAGCACGACCTCCCAGTTATTTTTTTCTTTGGGAGACCTTAAGTGCAGAAGGTTGACCTACTTTCCTGGGTTCAGGGCGCTCAGGCCCTCTCTTATTTTATTTTCCCCCTTTGCCTCTCACCTCACTCCCGGCCTCCCCTGAGGTACCTCCTTGATCCATGGATTTTCCCTGCGGTTTAACAAGAGTTTCTTTGGTCTCCTCCAGTCTGAGCCATCCCGCAAGCCGAAGACCATTTCCTCCTTTTCTTTGCCGTCTTCGCGGTCGGCATCGCTTTCTCCGGTCCCTGGAGGAATTTGCCTCAGCATGGGTTCCAAACCGGGCGCTGGAACTTCCCAGCTGCGCGGCCTTGGCCAGGTGGCCGCACCTCTCTGAGCCTCGGTTTGCTTATCGGGAAACTGGAGATCCCAAACTCTACCACTCACGTTTGCTGTGAGGCACAATCGATGATTAGTCCTTTAGAAGGAGCCCAACACATCATCAAAATTAGTTCTCATCCCTTGCTGTGGCTGATCCCAGGGCCCTGAGGCGCGCATCAGTGGGATAAACCACAGCCCATCAAATCCAAGTTGTGTAGTCTACAGTAGGGGACGCCGAGACCAGAGAGGGCAGAGACTGCCTGTCCCCCATCCCCAGCAGTGAGCAGGTGACAGTGCGACTATCGACAGTACGACGACGTTCAACCCTGTTAGCCAGAAAGTCCCCTGGGCTGGACGCAGACCTGGGGCGTGCGCGGCTCTGTCCGGGAAGGGTGCAGCACTCCAAAGTGTCCAAGCCAGGCCCAGCCAACGGCTTCTCCAGTGGTTGAGTAAATACTGGTCCCTCCTCTCCCCCTGCCCAGCACCCTTCTAGGGGAGAAAAATAGTCATCAAGACGTGAAAGTGACCGTGCACGGGCGACCCAGAGTGTGTGTATGTTAATTTCATGGAGGAGCCAGGAATGGGGTGGAGAGGGGGAAGGGTTGGAAACACCGAGGAAGGCCGAGTCCCGGTAGCCGCGCCGCCAAATTCACGCGCAAGAAGACAAACACCTCCCCTGCACCTCGACGCTAGCCGCCCTTGTCAAAACCTCTCAGTGTTTTTTTGTTTTTGTTTTTTTTATTTTATGTTTTTTTTTAACCTGTCACTGAAGTTTTGTATGCTCCCATCCCCTGGTCAAAACTCAGACCGGCCAATTCCCACAGAATCCAAAGGAGCCTGGCACCTCTGCGGCCCCACCTAGGGTTAGAAAGGCCCCCGGGCGCCTCCGGGTTGAATTCCCCGAGAGTGAGTTAGTAGCCTCTCTTTAAGAGGGAGGAAAGGAGGGGCAGGGTGAGGAAGGAGAATAGGGAGAAAGAAGGAGGGGGAAGAAGGAAGGAGCGAGTCAGAAAAAAAAATTCCTTTTTTTTTTCCGCTTCAAAACCTTAAGAGGGTTTGGGAGATCTGGTCAACTTTCGAAACATCTGAATCTTTTTACAGTCCGTTCTTTCCCTGGGCCAGCTGCGGGGAGGGAGGAGGGGGAGAGGAGAGGCAGGCGTGGAGGGGGAGCAGGGAGGGAGGGAGCGAGCAGGCCCGCGCGGAGCGCACAGCCACCTCCTCCTCGTCTCTTCCAAACTCCCGGCCAAGGCGCGCGGTGGCGTCCTGGCGCTCTAGCCCCCGCCTGCCGCCCGCGCGAGTCAGGCATGAATGCTGAGACTTGCGTCTCTTACTACGAGTCGCCGGCCGCTGCCATGGACGCCTACTACAGCCCGGTGTCGCAGAGCCGGGAGGGCTCGTCGCCTTTTAGGGCATTCCCCGGCGGTGACAAGTTCGGCACAACTTTCCTGTCGACCGCCTCCAAAGGGCAGGGCTTCGGGGACGCCAAGAGCCGGGCCCGCTACGGCGCGGGGCAGCAGGACCTGGCGACACCGCTGGAGAGTGGTGCGGGGGCGCGGGGCTCCTTTAACAAGTTCCAACCCCAGCCCCAGCCCCAGCCCCAGCCGCCGGCCCCGCAGCCGCCGCAGCCGCAGCCACAGCCACAGCCGTCCGCACAGCAATCGCATCTCTTCTTGCAGCGAGGCGCCTGCAAGACGCCCCCAGACGGCAGCCTCAAGCTCCAGGAAGGCAGCGGCGGCCACAACGCGGCCTTGCAGGTCCCTTGCTACGGTAAGTACACGCGCCGGTCCCACCGGGCTGGAGACTCCGGCGCCCGTGGCTTCCGCAGCCCCCAGTACCTACTCGGCTTGCGGGAAGTAGGAGAACGCGACTGGTGAGTTGCAGAGCCAAGCGGCGGGTGACTGCTTGGAAAATGGGGATCGACTGCTCCGAAGGAACCAAGGGATGCGTCCTCTTCCCTGCAGATACCTCGGCCTAGGGCGCAGAGGGTTTGAATTTTAAACTTGACCTGAGTTCGTTTCTCCCCTTCTTCGCGGTTTCCCCAAACCGTTTTGTTGCGCTGCGGGCGGGGACCGGTTTGAAGCGGATGCTTCTCACGGATTCAAGGCGTGCGGCGAGAAGGCGTCTGGGGCAGCGCTTTGGTACCGGGCTCGGAGGTTGCAGAGGCCTCGCTCCCAGCCGGCGTGGAGGCTCCTCCGACAGCGCCGCAGGTGGGAGCGTCGCAGGTGCGGAGCCCGAGGGCTTCCCCGATGGGGACCCTGAGCGCAGTTCGTGGAGCGCTCCAAGCCGCGCAGAACGATGCAATGTGATGATACAGGTCAAAAGATACCTGGAGCCCCGGGGGCCCCGACTTCCCGGGCCGGGAGCGCGGCCCGCGGCGGGAAGCAGGGCCGGCGGGGGATCCCCGGCGCCTCTCTCTGTAAGCTTCGGCAGGCTCGGAACACTGGTTTGGGCCGGGCAGATAGGCAGGAAACCGTAGAGCCCGAGGCGGCGTGGGGCCGTGGGAAGAGGGAAGAGTCTGAGTTCTGATTTGGGCCCACAGGGAACCTAAAGGAGCTGGCCTAAATGACCTCCAAGTCCCCTTGAACGCTGCTGCAGGACCTAGGCCTGGACCCCAGGGCCCAGCGACCTTAGCGGCCAAGTAAGCCTCTCCAGGCAGTGAGGCGGGGACATCTTGGGATCCTCCGCCTTCTGTGCCTCTCCAGGAGTCCAGAACTGGAAGGGAGCTGGATGGAGAAGGGAAGGAAAAACTCTCAGGGCCAGGAGTCCAGAGCACACCCACCCTTTGAGGCCTTGGTGAGAGGACTGGTTTTGACAGGGCACGGACTTTGGCTATGCTACCCCTGGTCTAAGGGAGAGACCCTACGCCTGGGAGCAGAGGGGGTATGTGTTTTAGGCCTCAGTGGCTGGAATAACCTTAGGAAGACATCCCAGGACAAATGCGTCCTCACACTCAGACTCTTGCAGGCTCAGAACTAATTCATGGGTAGTTGGTGACACCCATAAACACTCACACAGTCATACACTCGTCTACACTTGTATCCTACACGTGCACACCACCTCTTCCTCATGAGCCGACATGGTCACACGACAAGTGCACACACTCTTATGGCTTCCCACACAGCTACGCACTCCCAAACCCACAGGACAGGATGAGGTGGAGAGCAGGTTTTGGAAGATCAGTGGCCTTTCTCCTCTTCTTCCACCTTGTCTCTCCACCCTCCTCTTGGAATTGAGATCAAGCACTCAGATTCACGAACTCAGGTACACACGGGTGCCCCTTCCACCCCCAGGCAGAGGGGGCCTCTTAAAGGCTGGTCTGCAGGTGTCCTCCTCCTGGCCTGACCCAGGTCCCTCCTCATCCCTACCATTTGGGACTGTTAGGTGAGAGCAGGTCACAGACTGGGAGACCCTGCAAGGTTCACTGTGCAAGGTCAGGGGACATACTTTTGATTTCCCACTGCACTGGATTTTCATATTTGAAAGCAATTCACTTCTGAGGAGGCAAGGAGATAATCCAAGCAGCTCCCAGCCTCTTATTTAGAAGATGCCATCAGGTCCAGAAGAAAAAGGGAGAGAGCTGGCCCCTCAGAGCATCCTCTCCATGCCCTACTGGGGACTCCCACACCAGCGTGGCCCTTCCTCTCCCCCATGAGCCTCCTTAGACACAGCCAGTGGGGTTAAGAGAAAGAGTGGGTCACCCCACCTGGGACTGTCCCTAACCCCCAGTGTGACCTCAGAGCAAGTAACTCCTCTAGAGCGCCCCACCCCCACACACACTGTTACCTCATCTGCGTCATGAAGCAATAACAGAAAGGCCCCACTGGACTTTTACCATATTTTAGGTGTAAATGTGGCCCTGCCACGACATATCTACCCTAGGCCTCTGTGCTCTTTGGAATCTGTGAGCCCCCAATTCCGAGGGCAAACCCATAAGCTGCAGGTTGGGACAAAGCAGTCTGGAGTCTGGGACAGGACCCTTCTGTCCTGCTGCCCAAGATGGAGGCACTGCTCAGGCCAAAGCCACAAACAACTGACAGCAAGCCATTCCATTTATTCATTTCCCTCTCTTGGTGCCCGTGTTTCCCTAGTCAGGAGGTGATTTCTGGTCCCCGTAGAAAAGATTAGGCACCTTAGGTTCAAGATAGTGGAAAATGAGGCACCAAGAGGAGAGTCTCCACCGTCTACAAAGGGAGTTAGGAAAAGGGTGGCTAGAGTTCACTCCCTGGATTGGCTGCAAGCAGGGAAACGGAGGCACACACTGGCAGCGTTTCTCTTCTACACTTGCGAGAGAGTGTACTCAAAATCCGGGAAATGCGTTGCAAGGAAAAAGGCACGGGACATTCCCAGGAGCTTGGGGTAAGGAGGAGGCAAAGCCAGCCATGGCGCCAGGCCCGGTCGCGGCTGATCTCTGTTCCGACCGCAGGCAGAGTAGATTTGCAACCTCCTTCTGGGCTCGAGGGGTCCAGGGGATGGAAGCCGGGTCCTCGATCTGCGTTGCGAGGCCTTCCCCCGTACTTCGGCCTCGCGCACCACCGCTGCGTCTGAGCGCAGCTCCGCGAGAGAGGCGCGGACCTGGTGATCCCTCCAGGGCCATGGCGAAGGAGCGCGGGGCCGGCAAGCCGCCTCGAGTCTCGGCTGGCCGGGTCTGCTCGCAGTTGCCAAAGAGGAGGTGAAAAATCCTCACTGACTATAGGGTTTCCCCACCCTTTCCTGGCCTCGGTTTCCCCATCATTACTAAAAGACAGTCGGTGAACTACATGATGCCGCAGCCCCTCGGGTTGCAGAGACATTCGCGTTTTTACGAAATCGTCCCACCAGGTGATTGCCCGCTGCAATACCCGCGGCACCTGGTTCCCGGTCCCGCCCGTCACCTCCCGAAGTCCCTGCGGGTCCCTCGGAGCCTACTGCTGGCCGCGTGGGCCCCAGCAAACACGCCAGGTGGGAGACCCGACGTTTCTTAGCGGCTCGATCAGCTTTCTCGCGTCCGAGACCCGGGCCCCGCGCCTGGTCCCCAAACCCCGCGCCAGGCTTCCGGAGCCGCCACTGGCGCGCCAGGTCTCGCCCGTGCGCCCCGGGACACAGGGTCGCTGCGAGGACCAGCGCTGCTACCTCTTTCTCTTTTGCTTTCGGTTCGGTACACACAGGTTTTCGTTGCAAGCAGATCATCACCCCGCCTCCTCTCCTGCGCCCCGGAAGGCAGCGCTCACCGCGCGGGGGTCTCAGGAGACGCGGGACAGGCTGGAGACCCCTGGGACGCCGCCGCGGGAGCTGTCCTGATTTTTTTCATTAGACATGGTATTTGAATGCTGGAGCATTTATTTCCCTACCAAGACAGTCCACAACCACGAAATGTGTAAACTCTGCTCTGGTCGTGTTCGAATTTAGTCTAACAACCAGGGTGTGCTTTTGTATGTGAGAAACCCTCAAAGAAGTGAGCGAGAGACCGAGCCGCGGGCAGAAACAGAAAGCGCTCAAGAGCGACTGTGGAATGATCGAGGAAACACTCGAGTCCGGGAGCTGGGGGCTGCGACAGCTAGGACTCTTGTTCAATTTGGGGTAGGGGGTAGCAGGAAGATGCTTCTAATTTTTTACTTTGTTAATTTCCATAGCCGCCAGCTTGAGCTACAATTAATTGTTCTCCAAGCCCAAACAGTCCGGCGGGAATACAACTGTTCTTAAACAGAGAAACAGAAGGCCTGGAGTAACGTTCCAGTATTGTTTTAAATCAATCGATTTGTACACATTTTTCCTCTATTTATTACAATTTACATACATTGAAGTACACAGCTCTTAAGTGGAAAGTTCGGAGACTTGTGTATGTGAACTCCAGCATAATCACCGTTGGGTTCAAGACAAGATAGAGAACATTTATTAACATCCCTCTGCAAGAAAACTTCCGGGGGGGGAGTGGATTTAAAAAAAAAAGTGGTTTTGACAAATTTTTAGAAGAGATTTCTTAGCGAAAGGGACCCAGTTCTTGCGCCGGATCAGTAATGTTTCTTGAGTAGGTGACCTTGTTCGTCTGGGAATGTGCGCGGTCCCGACTCCAGTGCGAGCTGCATCAGGAACCTCTGATGCGGCTGGGCTATCCCGGAGTCACCGAAGCCCCCGACGGTGCGCGCTGCACTGCGAGGCCGCGATAGGAAAAGAAGTTAAAACACCATACACAGAAACGCGCCAAGGTACTAGAGGACTTCCATTTCAGAGAGCAGCGGTGCGCTTTTTTGTCCAGGGACGTACCTTCATTTAGACTTCAGCCTTTTTCCCTCTTTCCGTAGTTCCGCGCGTGGCTTTGTTTTGGTGGCAAATCGAGACACGGAATGGAAATAACATCTGTCTTGGCAGCTGCCTGAGGGGAGGGGAGGGTGACGCCCTGCTTTGTCCGGGGTCTGGGCTTCTCCACTGACCCGAGAGGCGGGGGATAGCTGCCCGGAGCCCGCGCGGCTCCGCTGGCATGAGGCGGGGAGTGGGGAGGTCGCGCTGGGACCGTGCGCCTTTCGCTGCAAGCAAAAGAGGAGTTGGGGTTGTCTTACGCGGAGAGAAAAGAGAATGTCTGACCGGAGAGCCCCTGGCACCAGGAGCCTCGGCGTCCTCAGCCCCCACGACCCTCGCTCAGGGAGCCCAAAGACCTAGGACCCGACCCCGGTTTGGGGAGCGGGGGCTGGCGGAGTGCCTTCCTGCCTGCGTCCAGACGCCGCCTGCCGGGCGCCACCTGGCCGCATGCGCCCGCAGCTATGGGTTTCCCAGGCGTCACTATATGGCTTTGAAGTGACATGGCGGGTCATCAGATTAAGAAACCGCGGCAACAAGGTCCCCGCTACGTGGTGATACCGCCCAGAGAATCCAGAGTGGATGCCAACGGTCCATCTTTTACTTAGGGGCTAGAGGAGCCACACACCATCGGCTGGTACGGCCACGGCACCAGCGGACATTGAGAAGAGGCTCTTCTTCCAAACAATGTCCTTTGGGGGACCGGAGAGGTGATCCTTCTGCCAGCAAGCCCTCCCAGCCGCAGTCCGTATTGGCGGGTGCTTCTCGGAGATCAGAGTTACCCGTGGCCACCGGGTCCGTCGCTCCAGAGGTGCAGCCCTGCGCCTCTCTCTCTCAACTACAGATGTGCAAATTGGCGACACCCTCACCACCACTCGAGATGCTCCTTCTTCAACCAGTACAGAGGTGCGGCATAGCCCGGGGCAGCAACTGCCATGCTACCCGAAGTCTGTCTCACCAGAAACGGGGACGAAAAACCTAGCGCGACAGAAGCCTTCAGTGTTGCCGAGGAGTTGTCGCGAGGGTCCCCAGTCGCACCGGACCCGCTCACCCGTCGCCCCATCCACCAGAGCGTTCTGTCTCCTTAGCAAAGACCCTTTTATCCACCCCATCCCACCCCGCGCCCACTAGCAGAAGAGGGGAAAGTAGAAAGGTTGTTGAGATCCGCCCGGGGATGGAGACAAGCAAAGAGGAGATAGCGGAGCGAAAAGGCTAAGGGAGAAGTGGCGAAGCGGAATTGCGGGCGGGTTGGGATTTTGGCTCCAGAGGCAGCCGGAAGGGTCTCCGCCCGGGATGCCCTTTTGGAAACGCTGGGGTTCCTGGGAGCTACTGACTGGGGTAAGGGGCGGTGCCGCCCGCTAAAGACTTTTTTTTTTTTTCCTGGCGACCGCCCTAAGTGTATATGGGACTCCGCTGTGGGCGCGGGCGCCGCTGCGGGTTGGAAAAAGGGAGACTTTGTGTTTCATGCAGTTCTTAAAGCGACTTTCTTATAGCAGGTTCTCATTCCAAACTTGGAGCCCAGGGCGTGGGCATCGACCCCAAGCACCCCCGAATCCGACAGGTTCCCGCAACCTGCCAGGGTAGGGTCAAGGAAGTGTTTTCTAGGTGCTCCGAGGACCGTGAGGGTCGCGGCGCCGCACGGAGAAGGTTGCCAGGCTGCGTGAGATTGGGGCCGCTTTTGACAGTGATGTCTGGCTTGGCACACGCGCGGGTGCAGGGCGCACAGTTCGGGTGTAGGTCTTGGCGTGTCTCCACCATTCTCTCCACTCCCTGAATGGACTTGAAGAAGCCCTTTCTCCTCTCTGGGTCCGAATTTTACCTCTGCGAAATGCGGGAGTTTGGACGATTTCCAAGGTCCTTCTGGAGTCTCTGCGCCGGTACCATTTTGGGCCCGCCCTCACCCTCTTTCCCTGTCTTCGGCACACACACACACACCCCGCCACACACACACAAACATATTTTTTGTCAGGGAGAAATTGGAGTAAGGTGGGCGGCAAGGGCTTTCCTGGAAGCAGAAACGGGTCCTGAGGGTTCCTCGAGGTGTACAGGAAGGGCACAGGGAGGAAGAGGGCAGCAGTGTCCGGCACTGGGCGCAGATCCCATCTCTGTCACATCCACTGCCGCGGCAGCACGACCCAGAGCTGGCGGTTCTGGGAGGGCCGTGGTTGAACGCAGGTTCTAAGCTAGGGGGTTAAGTGTGAAGGCGAGGTGAGCCAGGAGGGTCTTCATATCCACACACGGCCAGGCTCAAGCCGAGGCTCTGGCGTTCCTGGCTCCATGGGGGCGAGGGGCGCTGTACCCATTGATTGAGCACCTGCTATGTGCGGGACCTTGCTTTAGGAGAACAAACCAAGCGTCTGCCTGCAGTCCTATAGCTTACTCCTTCCAGGTGTATATACTTGGACTTAAAAATGCTTACTGGCTGGAGGGATGAATGAAGGACTCAGCACTTTTCAGAGTGCTCTGGAGAGTATGGTTAGCGCATCTGTGAACATATCCCATACCTTTGTCCGTGTGAGCGTAGGCCTGAGGTAAGCGTGTGCACAGCGTGAACGTGCACGAGTGTGCACGCCTCCGGACTCGCCCCTCCGCCCATACTCAGAGGACATGCGTCCTGCAGTCGGTGTGTTTCAGCGTGGGGCCGTTTGTACCAATTTGTGTGTACCGGGATGAAAGGCGTGCGCATCCCCCAGCCTTTGCGTCTGTGGACACCGTGTACATGAGCAGCGTGCGTGCAAGGGGCGGTATCCGGGAGCGGCTCCGGGCGCCTATCGGGGCCCGCGTGTGGCATAGCCTCCGCCGCCAGCGTCGCACTGCGAGAGGAGACAGTGACTAAGTGGCCTGTGCGTCACGGCCTGTGGCCTTCCCGGCCGCTGGCCGCGGCTCCCAGGGGAAGCTGACTCACCGCAGAGACTCTGCTGCACAGTCCCCCTGCGGCCAGTCCCGGGCGGGGCCGGCGAGCCCCGGCGTCCTCGTGGGGACCTCAGACGCGGTCCACCCAGCCCACCCACACTGTGGCTAGAGGCCCCCACTCCCCACCCCAGCCCTCAAGGGTACCCTGTCCTGTGCCTTGGCTCACTGTGGAGAAGCCACAATCGGCAGGGGCTTCCTGAACGTTGAGGACCCCATTTAACATGAGCAAACTGAAGCCCGAGGAGAAATGGCCCACAGTTGGGTTAGTGGAAGGGGAAGGCGGGAACCCAGTACCGGGTTCCCGCCTTCCTCTGCCTTGAGCAGGGAGGCGGGCAAGGGGAGGCGGAAGTATTGGGGAAAAGGTGATGCCAGCTCACCCACTCTCTTCTTCTCTGCACCTCCGCCAGTAAGTCGACTGTTTGCGCATCAAATAAGGCATATATCTCAAAGCCCCCTCTCCATCTCCTCAGAAATCAGAGGGCTCCATCATGGCTGGTGGAGGCTGGCGGGGATGGGGTGGGGTGAGTAGGCCGCGGGAGGGCACCCGAGCAACTCCCAGCGGAATTGCACCGAGCCACCCCTCCTGCATCCGCATGCTCCTCTCCCCCCGCGGGATTTCTCTCCTAAACTCCTGGAAACTTCTAAGGAAAGTGCGGGCCTTATCGGAGCCCATATGATGGCCACCGCCCCTTCCCGCTGATGACCTGCCATCGTTTCTGTCTGCAGGCCCGGGGCCTCGGTCACATTCAGGAATCCAAGATAGCTCATGGCATCGGAGGGGGGAGGGGCTCACCCGGCGTTGGAAGAGACGGCAGACAGCCGCTGGCCGAAATGTCGTGTTTCACGGACAGGGGCCTGAGATACCTGACTCCCAGTGCTACCAAACTTAGCCTGACGCTGTGCCAGGCTTTGTGGGGGATTCCGAGAAGCGCTGGACACAGCCCCTGCTTGCAGGTCCTGAGAGCAAGAAAGGCAAGAAACCGGGCCATTGCAGTTCACTGGGATGGGTCCCGGATTGGGGGAAACCAGGATGAGCAGGGAAGGGCCGGGGTGTGTGGAGGCAGGAAGGGCTCCCCACCGGGTCTTGTAACTCATTGGAGGTCACCCCCAGACCCCTACCGGGCCTGCCTGGTGGGCTTTACATTGCTGAGTAAGGGCTGGGCTCAGGGGAGTTAAGGAAGTTGGGAGCTCCCAGGACCCTGGATCTGCGCTGGGCGCTGGCACTGGCCTCGTCTTCCCTCCTTGACTTGCTCCTTTTCTCCCTCCATGCTCTTTCTCTGGAGATCAAGAGATCTGGATTCAAGTCTGGACTTTTCCACGGAGATAGCCACGAGCCTTTGAAACAGCCCCCATCCCTCTCTAGCCGGCACTCACTTTCTCCGTTTGTAAGGGTGCTTTGGGTGCATCCTGCCTCTGAGGCACAAAGGTGTGGGGAGGGAGGGAGATAGTGTGTCTATATATACATCCTCAACCTTCAAGTTCTCTGCCAGGGAGGACAAAAGAAATTCCTGTTCAGCCCCCATTCCCCTCACATTATATCCTTGGAAAGTTCTAGGCTATTACATATGGTGGTGAGGGGTTCTCATCAGTTTTCAGATTAGGAATGGAAACTTTCGGACCCTCCTGGATGGGAACCTCCTTGATATCCAGGGGATACCTGGCCCTGGCTGTAGCCACATTCAGCCACTTGGGTTCACATCTGGTTTACACCCCAGCACTGAGCAGAGACAACTGCATGGCCCCTGCCTTCTAGGAAGGAGCTCACCATCTAGCCTGGAGGACAAACATGCACACAGCTCTGCTGCTCAGGTCCCCCACTTGTGCAGGGCCTTGGTCTCCCCACCGGTGAGACCCCTGAGTGTGACTAGATGATTTTTAAGGCCCTGGGGATCTGAGGCTTGCTCTGAGTGAGGGAGGGGCTGGCACTGAGGCACCAAGAGAGGCAGAAGTGTCTGGGATCCCTGGGAGGCCTCTGGGCCTCACCGCTCAGCTCGATTCCTTGCACTGGGAGAGGCTCCTGGGGGGTGGGGGACAGAACACTAGTGTAACCTGCCAAAGGGTAAGAGTCTGGACATGCCTGGCCTGGCTCTTGCCTCAGTTTTCCCATCTGCCAAATAGGTACAATAATGAAGTAAAGCTGCTGGGGTGCAAGGTAAGGGAGAATTTGAGCTGGCAGGATAACACCAGGTGTTGACTCACATTTATTTTGCACACTCTCTGTGCCAGGCATTGTGCCCTGAGATTCTTGCATGTTATTTTGTTTAATTCATAACAGGTAGATACTCAATGAGGTGGACACTTTTATCATCCCTGTGTCATGGACAAAAACAGAGACTCATAGAGGATAACTTGCCCACAGTGGGTCAACTTGGAAGAGAGAAGACAAGCGCTTTTAGGCTTCCTTTTTTAAGGATGATCCTAATTAGACTCATAAGGTTACCCTAATCCTATCCCAGAAGATCTTGGGGTGAAAGGCTGGGTCTTACAAATGTGCCCTCCCCAAACAGCTCTTCCCATCTGCCTCCTGCCTGCAGTCTCCCCAGTGGGGAGTCAACATCCGGGGCTGTGATGGGGAGCTGTAGGGGAACAGGGTGCGAACAGTGCTGTAGATGCCTCATAACTGGAATGAGGTTTTACTGCTAAAGTTCCCAGAGGCCCCAGGAACATGCCAGAGCCTCTGAACAGGGCAGGATGGCCTGAGGAACATCTGTGGGCCCGCATGGTGGGAAACAGCACCTTCGCAGCAGGTGGGTGAGACGACTGCATGAGGTTCTGTGTCTTGTTTCCAGCTGTTTCCCCAGTGCCTGGAGCAGGGCCTAATATACACAGTAGGTGCTCAATAAATGTTTTTTGATGAGTGAATGAATGCTAAAGCATGTCAACATGCTAGGAACTTTATAAATCTTCCCCTCCTTCCATTCTGTCTTCTTTCCTCCTTCCTTTGAATCAAAGGCCTGGGGTGAGAACCTGGTTTCTAGTTCTCTTGCACCCTTGTGGAAACCTGTTTCTTCCCTGCAGGATCACTGTGGGGTGTGGGAGCAGGACAAGCCTTGGGTAGCCCTATTTCCCACAAACCTGGGGGTTTCTCAGAGTCTGGAAGTTGGAGGAGATCCCCTCTTCCCCACTGCCTGCCCTCGGGTCTCACCTCAGAGGCCACAGGCCTGGAGTCTGACTGCTTGGGAGTGAATCCTGACCCCAACCTCTGCAAGCTGTGTGAACTTGGCCGTGTGTAACACAAGGATGGTGACATGCCTGCCCTCCCAGGGCTGTTTGGGGATGAATATCATCCATGAGCACTTACACCTGAGCCTGGGGCATTGGTGCCCATGGGGGGCCATGACCACCACTTCAGTGAGTCAGGCTCTGTGGGGTTGGTGTGGAGAGAGGTGGAGGAGACCCTGCCCATGGAGGGCTCCTTCTTCCTCTTAGAGAGGGAATTGGCCATAAACAAACTGCCCGACCAAAAGCTTCTCTGTCCATCCAACAAATCCAGCTGGGTTGTGCCCCTGTGCTAGGCAGTGAATGAGCTGATTCCTGCCCTCAGGAAGCTGCCAGCCTTGGTGGAAGATGCTGCATGCCTAGGCATCCCCAGGGAAGGTGAGGCACAGACCGGGGACTCTAGGGTAGGCGGAACATTTGAATTGGACCTTGGAGGAAGAATAGGGGTTTGCCAGCTGATGAAGCTGGGAGTAGCATCCTAGACTCAGGAAAAGGCTCCAAAAAAGGCTTTGAGGCAGGAAGGTGCACGGTGTGTTTGAGGAAGAGCAAGTGGGTGGAGTGCAAGGGATGTGGTGGACAGTGGGGGAGGCGGACCTGAGGTTGGCAGGGCAAAGCTGCCAGGGCTGCTCATTTTCTGCCAAGGGACTCAGACTTTGGGGAGCCACTGGAGGACTCTGATCAGTGAAGCAAGAGGCGGGGACCCCAAGTTGAGTGCCATTTGTGCTGCCTGGCATGGCCACTGCTGTGAAGTCCAGAATCCCAGAATCCATGGGGATCCTAGTAGGTCACCCTTGTCCCCAGGGCAGTGACTGAGATTCAGTTCAGTGATACCACTCTTTTCTGGGACCCAGGGCTGGTGGGGGTGGGAGGCAGAGTCAGTGGTGAGGGTGCTGGAGCCACAACCCTGGTCCCTGACTAGGTCCTGGCTGCTTGGGAGCCCCATGTCCCTTTGGCTGACCATCCAGTGAGGCCATGGCCTTTGGGGTCATTTTCAGGTACGTGTAGGGTCCACACCTGCCTCCTGAGAGGCCCAAATCAGGAACCACTCCCAGATGATCTCTCAGAATCCTCTCCGGGTGGAGCTGGAGGAGCTCTGAGAGGGATGCCTGCGGCCCTTCCTTTACCCTGCTCCGTGTTGTCGGCCCTGTAGCACAGCTTGAAGGTTTTCTGTTTTATCCTCATACAAGGCACTTGCTGCTCCCTGACCCCCACCCCAGTTATCTCAAGCGGCACCCTCCAGTAAGCTGGGGCTCCAGGAGCTACAGGGAAGGCTGAGCCCCCTGCAGGCACAGAGTGGAGGGGACTGCAGAGAAGCAGCTGTCGCCTCCAGTGGAGCAGCAGGAGTCCCAAAGGACTCTGTGGCTAGGACAGCACTTCCTTTACTTGGAATCACCAGCCCAGGGGCCAGGGGCCGGCACACAGCAGGCTGGCTCCCCGCCCGCACTTGCTGACTGCTCCCCGTTCTGTCTGAACAGGGGCCTGCGCGAGCCTCATCTCCCAGCCAGGTGCCCTAAGGTGAGTAACAATTTAGCGTCCCTGGAGTCTCGTAGGAACTGTGTTTGTCTCGCAGTTGGGCTGCACAGGCTGCCTGATGCTTCATGCCTTTGGTTTGGGGAGGCCAGTGTAGCCCGGGTCCTGGAAGCAGGTATCCTGGTTTTGAAGCTGGGAGAACTTGGGCAAATTAATTGACCTCTCTGCTTCAGTTTCTTTTTCTGTAAAGTGGGAATAAGCATAGCATCTACCTTTTAGGGATATTGTAAGAATCAAATAAGGAAATAGAGATAAAGAGCTTAGACTAGCTCCTGGAACAGAGTAAGTGGCCAGTACCTGTTGGCTGTTACAGGGATAGGATTTTGCTGGAGCCCTGATGTACTCAGAACTTTGACAGGCAGTTACAGTTAACTTGGATGCATAAAGTTGGCAGATGAACAAATTGTTATTGACTCCACACTGTTTGACTGACAAAATTGTTTAGAAGACAGATGGTGATGGAAAGGGCAGAGGCTGGCTGGCTGCCTAGCCCAGGGGTAGGGGGATCGAGGAGAGGCACTGGGCACCCCCAAGACCCCACAGTCCATGTCTCCCCAGGCTGCTGCACCCCATACCCAGATTGGCTTACAAGCTGGGACCTAACTTTCTCCCCTTCTCCTTTGAAAGTCTGTTCTCTGTGTCCATCTGATTCCAAATTTCACAGCAGGAGGTCCCCACTGGCGGGGTTGTGTTCTGTTCATCTTAGCATCGGCACAGGGCTGGGCATGGAGACTGGCAGGCTCAGAGAATGTGGGGAGTCCCACCCACCCCCGAAACCCCACTGATTTGTCTGTGGTTGAGACAGCATCTGGACACCATCACCCAGGGGTGACACCCTGGGCTGGGATGTTTCCCACAGACCTCTCAGGAGATAGTAGTATCCCCAGTTGGTACTCAAAGGTGAGGCCGGGTGAGGTCCAGGGGCCCGCCCAGGGCCACGCAGGCAGGAAGTGTCCTTGCTGTGACTTGATCCAGTTCTGCCTGAAGCCCAAAGGCTCTTTCCCTTCTTCACTCTGCTGCCCGGGAGGCTAATGCCCCGTGCCTGTGTGCAGATTAAACAAGACCACGGACATGAGAGTGCGCTGTAAACAGGTGGGGTGCCCCGGGAGGGATTTTCAGAGCAGGCACTCTGGGCAGCTGCCATCTTGCCCTCACCTGCAGAAATCATGACCTTAGATCCTGATTGCCCGGGCCCAGTCTCCCTCCATCCCAGATCTGTGCCAGCCATGTCCAGGACCCGTGCGTGTGGGAGCAGCAACCCTGGGTGAGGAAGGAGGAGCTAACCAACCCCCTTCCTGAAATTTGCTGTAACTGACAGCAGGTGGAACAGCCTTTTCCTCTGCAGCTGCTCAGCATCAAAGTCTAGTCTGGGGATGAGAGGGCAATTGAGATAAATATTGCCTAGCCAAGACAGACAGCAACGGCCAGGGTTTGCTCTGGGCCCACATATGCCTTCACCCTTGTTTTACTTGATGAATCCCACAGGTTTAAGCCCCTTGAAAGAAGTTTCTTCAGAAGCCGGTACATTCTATTTCTTGGGATTCATTTCCCCAAGAAGTTGTAAAAGACTGAAAGATTATGTACTGGTCACACATTAATAGTGGGTTGTTTCCTCCATAGAAGGTATGCACCGTGTAAATTAAAGGAGAGGGTTATTTTGAATTATTTCTTTAGTCTGAATGAGCAGAAGTCAATGAAAGAACCATTTTCAATCAACACAAAAACTGTGAGCATAGGAGGAGAGCAGAGTTCCTTAGGCTTTGTATGCTGTGGGCAAAATGCTGAGACCCCAGCTACTCCAAGTTCCAACCAGTTTTAGATTAAAACTCTAACCGAAAGCTTAGATACAATTATTTTTTAGAGTTTTTTAAATTTTGAAATAATTTCAAACTTACAGATCAGTTAAAAAAAATAATACAAACCCCATACAGAGAATTCCAACTTATCCTCATTCCCCAGATACCCAGAATCACCGACTTTAACATTTTGCCCCTTTGGTATTCCTTCCTCCCTCCCTCCCTCCCTCCCTCCCTCCCTCCCTCCCTTTCTTTCATCTATCTATCTATCTATCTACCTATTTTCTGAATATTTGAGAACAAGTTGCACACATAATACTTCCATGTGCATTTCCTATGAACAAGGATGTTCACTTATATAACCACCTTAAGTGCACTTATCAAGTTCAAGAAATTTAATATTGATATACAGCTTATATTCTGTATTGCAATTTTTCCTTATGTCCCAAAAATGTCCTTTTGAGCCCTCTCTCCTCCATTCTTAGATCTCATTCATTATCATGTATTGCATTTAGTTGTCATTATCTCTTTACTTTCTTTCTTTTTGGTTAAATTGTGGAACCATATATACAACATAAATCTTCCCATCTGTTACAATTTGCTAATGCTGCCCTTTTGCAAAACACGAGAAATGGATTGGCTTTTATAAAGGGGGTTTATTTGGTTAGAAAGTTACAGTCTTAAGGCTATAAACTGTCTAAGGTAAGGCATCAACAAAGGATACCTTCACTGGAGGATGGCCAGCGGTGTCTGGAAAACCTCTGTTAGCTTGGAAGGCACATAGCTGACATCTGCTTGCTCCCAGGTTGTGTTTCAAAATGGTGTTCTCCAAAGTGTTGCTCTTGGGGCATTTTGTCCTCTCTTAGCTTCTCTGGAGCAAAAGACTGCTTTCAACAGCCATCTTCAAACAGTCTCTCGTCTGCAGCAAGCAGTGAGCTCCTTCTGTCTGAGCTTTTATAGGGCTCCAGTGAACTAATTAATGCCCACACTGAATGGGCAGGGCCACACCTCCATGGAAATTATCTAATCTGAGTCATCACCTACAGTTGGGTGGGTCACATCTCCATGGAAACAACCTAATCAGAAGGTTCCAATCTAATCAACACTAATATGTCTGCCCCCATGAGATTGCATTAAAGAATATGGCTTTTTCTGGGGGACATAATATATGCAAACCAGCACACCATCTGAATCCCTCCCAAGCATAACATTCTCTGGGATTAATTACATTCACAATATTATAGTACCCTCACCACCATCCATTCACCCCAAACAGAACTTTCCCTTCACCCCAAACAGAAACCCTACACTCATTTTGCATTAACCTTCCATTGCGTCTGCCCCTCCCCCACCCTCCCCCACCCACCCCTGTAACTTATACTTTACTTTCTGTCTCTATGAGTTTGCATATTCTCTGATATTTTCTTTGTGGTGACCATGGGGCTTAAATTTAACATACTAAATCTATAACGATCTCATTTGCTTTGATACCAACTTAACTTCATTAGCATACATAAATTATGTTCCTATACCCCTCTCTCCCCCCACCTTTATGTAGAACTTGTCCCACATTACATATTTATATATTATGAATCCAAAACCACTGATTTTTTCACTACATTTTATATATTTGCCTTTTAGATCCTATAGGAAGTAAAATATGGAGTTACAAATAAAAAAAATAGTACTGGTATTTCTGTTTACCATTATCTCTACCAGAGATCTATGTTTCTTCATGTGGCTTCAGTCAATTGTCTGGTGTCTTTTCCTTTCAACTTACAGAACTTCCTTCAGCATTTCTTGTAGGGTCTGTTTAGTGGTGATGAAGTCCCTCAGCTTTTTTTTATCTGGGAATGCCTTAATCCCTCCCTCATTTTTGAAATATGGGTTTGCCAGATAGAGAATTCTTGGTTGGCAATGTTTTGCTTTTATCACTTTAAATATGTCTCTCCACTGCATTCTTGCCTCCACGGTTTCCGATGAGAAATCAGCGCTTAAACTTATTGAGGCTTCCTTGTCCAGGACATGTTGCTTCTCTCTTGCTGCTTTCAGAATTCTCTCTTCATCTTTGGCATGCAACAGTCTGACTATACACAAGGTGGGTCTATTTGGGTTTATCCTGTTTGGAGTTCAGTGAGCATCTTGGAAGTATATATTCACGTCTTTTGTTAAATTTGGGAAGTTTTCAGCCATTATTTCTTAGAACATTCTCTCTGCCCCTTTCTCTCCCTGTTCTCCTCCTGGGACTCCCACGCTGCGTATACTGGTGCACTTGATGGAGACCCACATCTTCTCAGGCTCTGTTCATCTTCCTTCATTCTTCCCTTTTTCTGCTCCTCAGACTGGATGAATTCAATTTGTCTTATTATCGAATTCACTGATTCTTTCTTCTGCCATCTCCAAATCTGCTTTTAACCTGCTCTAGGGAATTTTTAATTTCTGTTACTGTGGTCTTTAGCTCTGTTTGGTTCCTTTTCATAATTTCTATCTTTCTATTGATATTCTCTTTGTGTTCCTCCATCAGTTTCCTGATTTGCTTTAGCTCTTTCAACATGTTTTCCTTTAGCTCTTTGAGCATATTGAAGATCATTTTTAATAAGTCTTTGTCCAAATGATCTTCCTCACTGATGGTTTCTAATGCTTTAATCTCCTTTGCCTGAGCTGTCACTTTCCATTTTTTTGTGGGTTTGTAATCTTTTGTTGGAACCTGGACATTTTGTTATTTTAATGTGTTATTTCTGGAATTTAGACTCAGACGTCTGTTCCTTAAGTCTATATCCAGCTAGTGTTATGACAGAGCTTTCCTTGAATGCCAAGAGCTAACAAAAAAATCAATAGATAAAAGAATGAAAAAGAAAACACCCTTTCCAGTCTTTTAGATTGACCTGTGCAAGTGGTCTCTTCCAGGGTTTATCCATACAACAAATTTAGAGTAAGGTTCCAGGCCTGAGCTTAAGGGCCTCCCTGGTCCTTTTCGCATGTGGGTTTCCTCTTGGGCCTGTGCATTTGTTCCAAGGAATTCTCCCCTTTACATGATACTAACGTGTCCTCTTCCCTAGGAGTCAATTTCTTCACTGCTGTGGGTACTGCACTGTGTGCCCACAGCCAGCAATCCTTTGGCCCAGGCAGCATGACTTGTCTGCTCTGCCACTGCCTTCTGTAGCAGAGCTCTATGAGCTGCCTTCCACACACAGGGCAAGTTCTGGGACAGTGAGTCCCTTGGCTACCACCAGACAGATTGGGTCAGATATACACGTTCCCAGGATGTGTACGAAGATTACCCTCCTCCTTCTGGAAACAGGGCCGCATAGGCTGGCTCTGTGCCAAGTTGGCAGGGGGATGGCAAAGCGGCCAGCCAGGGGGCCATGAGATCCTAGCTCTTTTAAATAGCCTTTTTCTTGATGTGGGACTTGTCCTGTTACTGCAGCCCTTTAGCTGTTTTCTGGAGCTTTGAAAAAGATGTTTCTGCCAGTTCCTGCTGGTTGTTCAAAGATTCTGTGGCAAAGACGGAGCCCTGGAGCTTCTCCCTCCACCATTTTGATCAAAGCAGGGCCCAGTTGCTAAAGTGGAATCTTTAAAAGCAAAGATTGAATGATGAAAAAGATCACTTATCCTTATCAACCTCAGGAAAATTTAAATGGCAACCTTGCTATTTAATTCAACAATTACTTTTCCCTTCTTGTCACAGGGAGAAGAGCCTCTTTGCTTGTTCAGTTTACAAATGATTCTTTAAGTTAGAATGAACAGGTTTGGAGAAAGAAATCACTCAATTTTGGTGGAAGAAGCAAATTCTTTCCAGGCAGATGTGGTACTTCTGCAGGCTGAGAATTACAGTGACTTAAACTAGATTAATTCAATTCAATAGATATTTGTTGGGTGCCAGACACTGGGCAGGAGAGGAGGTAACAGCTTTGTAAGACACTTTCCCTGTCCTTGTCAAGGTACCATCTAGTGGTGGAGGCCACCATAAATATGCTCTTGCAAGGCTTTGTGATAAGTGATTGAATTACTACAAGCAATTAGGGAGGTTCAGGGGATGGCATGGCAGGGAGTCCCCAGGCAAGAGGTGACGCTAGACTCAGGCCTGGAAACGTGGCTTGGGGCTCCCTAAGCAGAAAAGGCCCAGCATGGCCCTGAATTACCGAGGTTAGTTTTCCCTGTAACAGCAGCAGCAGCTAAAGCCCATTTCTGGAAAGCCCCCCCCCCCCACCCTGAGACACCTTTCAGGTGGTGTGACAGACTGGGGCCCAGCAAACCCTTCTCGAGCACTTTAAACCTTGGTATGGCTACATAAGAAAGTCCTCCAGATGTTGCTGAGAGTATAAATGGCACTGAGGTTTTTATAAGGGGCCCACAATCAACCTCAGCTTTGTCAGGTGGTTTTATAAACCATGCCACCCTCAATGAGATGTTAAAATTACAATTCTGGTTTCACGGTTATACCTTCAAGCTGCAAATCTAACTTTAGTTGGAATATGTTTACGTAAGAGTCTTTCCTTAAAATAAACTAAAAGGTTTTTTGTTTAGTTGTTTGTTTTAGTGTGTAACAAAATAAAATTACACTTACGATTTTCACAATAGTTTCAAACACTTCATGCCATTTACATTCTGTTTCTGTGAAGCAGGCCCTGGTTTGAAGGGGACCCTGGGAGCTGCTTTGGACAGGGTTTTGTAAATATCATGCTGACAGCTGGAGCTGGGGAAACTTGAACTGAAGAGAATGCACTTGGGGAAGCAAAGGAGGGTGGGACGAACACTTGCAGTTTGAGTGACTTTGCTTTGCTTTTCCAGCTGCTCTGGCCTAATCTGTCCCCACATAATAATAGCTATATTAATATAGCCTGGTGACTCCCTCTGATGGAAAGCACGCTGTGTATTGTGAGGCGGTGGGGAGGGTGTGGGGGGTGTGCATTCACACACTCTGCCTCATTCAAACTTGGTTACTCTTCTGGGATGTGTATATTATCAGCCTCACTCTACAGATGAGGAAATTGAGGCACACAGAGGCCAAGCCATTTTCCCAAGTAGTGTGTGAAACTCCTTAGACATCTCCTTTAGCCTCTCCCATTTCTTTAAAGAAGAAAACTGACAGTTCCTTGTCTTCTGTAAAGGGCTGAATAAATGCAGCTTCCAAGGGCCCTTCTAAGCAGATCACCACCTCAGAGCCTCCCTAGAAAGAGACCTAGAGTTGTCCCTGGAAATATCCCATACACACCCCCGGCTGGGCAGGTGTCCTTGCTCTGCCCACCACCCTGCACTGTAACCACTGCCTCCCCATGAAGGCGGGTGCCAAGTTTTATTGGGCTTCATATATCCACCATCTGGAACTTTGCCTAGCACATAGTGCTCCAGAAATATTGAATGCATGAAGGGAGGAAGGAAGGAAAGCTGAATGTATGTAGCAAATAAGTGGCAGAATCAGGAGTCAAACCCAGGCTTGTCCTGCTCTGAAGATCTCTCATTCATTTCATTTTGCCCTGTGCAGGATTTGAGCTTCTCCATCTTGCCTGCCTTGGGCCTGCAATGATATTACAGGGTGTTTCGGTTTGCTAAGGTTGCCAGAAGGCAATATACCAGAAATGGATTGACTTTTTCAATGAGGATTTATTAGGTTGCAAATTTACAGTTCTAAGACCATGAAAATGTCCAATTAAAACATCAAGAAGTAGATACCTTCTCTGAAGAAAGGCTGATGGCATCTGAGTTTCCTCTGTCACGTGGGAAGGCACATGGCAATGCCTGCTGGTCCTTCTTCTGCTGGGTTCTGGCTTTCTCCAAGATGTCTCTCCAGTATATCTCTCTTGGCTTCTCCTGTGTGTCCTTCTTGCTCCTCCTGGGGCATTTTCTTTCTAAGTATCTCTGAGCTGTCTTCAAAATGTCTCTGCCTTCTATTCTCTCATAGAGGATGCCAGCAAGGGGATTAAGACCCACCTTGAATGGGAGGGGTCACATCACTATGGAAACAACCTAATCAAATGGTCCCACCCACATTAAGTCTGCCCCCACAAGTTTGGATTAGAAGAACATAGGCTTAAGAGTCTTCCTGAGTGCCTCTTTGTCGCTCAGATGTGGCCCTTTCTCTCTAACTGAGCCACCTCAGCAGGTGAACTCACTGCCCTCCCCCCTATGTGGGACCTGACTCCCAGGGGTGTAAATCTCCCTGGCAAAACAGGATATGACTCCTGGGGAAGAATCTGGACCTGGCATCATGGGATTGAGAACATCTTCTTGACCAAAAGGGGGATGTGAAATGAAACGAAATAACATTTCAGTGGCTGAGAGATTCCAAATGGAGTTGAGAGGTCACTCTGGTGGACATTCTTACGCACTATGTAAATAATCCTTTTTTAGGTTTTAATGTATCAGAATAGCTAGAAGTAAATACCTGAAACTATCAAACTCCAGCCAGTAGCCTTGACTCTTGAAGATGATTGTATAGCAATGTAGCTTACAAGAGGTGACAGTGTGATTTTGAAAACCTGGAGGATTGCAGTCCCTTTATCCAGCGTATGGATGGATCAGTGGAAAACTGGGAACAAAAAACTAAATGAAAAATAGGGTGGGGGGATTATTTGGGTGTTCTTTTTCACTTTTATCTTTTATTCTTATTTTCACTTTTTCTGGTACAAGAAAAATGTTCAAAAAATAGATTGCAGTGACAAATGCACAACTGTATGATGGTACTGTGAACAATTGATTGTACATTTTGGATGATGTATGGTATGTGAATACATCTCAATAAAATCAAATTTTGAAAAAAAGAACGTAGTTTTTTCTGGGATACATGATAGATTCAAACCAGCCCCCAAGGTCTCCATGGAGGTGGCTGGGGATGTAGGTTTTTCATGTTACAGAGGAGAAACAGCCTCAGAGGGACATAAGTCAGTGGAGGGAGAGAGGGACAATGGGCAGATAGACTACAGGATGAAATTCAGGAGACTTGGGTTCAAGTCCCGGCCTTTCCACTGACAGGCTGTGTGACCGTGGGCTGCTCACATCTTTCTGGGGCATCCAGCCTGTAAGGAGAGGGGATGGCCCAGTGTGGTCCCTGAACTCTATGCGCTTATTGTTGGGGTGAGAGGAACAAGTGGAAGGCTCTCTCTGCTTCTCTGGCTGTGGACCCCCAGGCCAGCTCCCTTTCCCCCTGCTGGCTGTGAGGTGCTAGGATCTCATCCAGCCAGACAAGCCTTGAAATGGAGCACTCTTTAGGGGACGAGTCCTGGGATGACACCTCTTAGTGGTCCTGAAAGGCGGGACGTGGGGAACTTTGAGGAGAGCAGTGAACAAGAGTAGTTAGAGTCCTTGACTGAGGTCAAGACCTCCATCCTTGCGGTAAGCATCAGGAGGTGACTCCAAGTGTTAGATCATAAATGGGGCTTCTCGTGGTGACCCTAAAGCTCGGTTTAGATTAGTCCTCTGTGAAGGAAATTACTTCTGTGGCTCAATGGGTCACCGTATGTCAACACGAAGCCTGCTTGTCCTCCTTCCAAGTGCTTGAGAGGCCGTAGGCAGGACCCCGGGCAGGGACCTGGACCATCTGGGTTCAAATCCCAACTCTGCCGTCTCCCACCCCCTGGCTATGGGATCTTGGGAAGTTATTAAACGTCTATGGGCCTCAGTTTCATCCTCTGTAAAATGGGGGTAGAGAAACTGACTTCATGGGGGATGTGGTGAGAAACAAATGAGAGGGTGAGTGGGTCTGTACACGTAAATACAAGGGATTATGGTATTGTCGTCATCATCCCTGGTTGGAGGTGCACACCCTGCACCCTGGTCTAAGGCTTCTCACTTGGCAATTAGGACCTGCCTGGTTGGGGGGTGTGCCTTGGTTTACCGTAAAAATGCCTTGGTTTTCAATGTGTAGTTGGAGAGTTACGCCATCACCAAAGTCTCCCCTGACCTTCTTAGACAGAACCAGCTACTCCCCCTCCTGGGCCCGTGTGCCCAGGACACAGTACAGCTGCTTCTCAGGGCTCACAACACGCGACCACACTCGTTACTCGTCTGTCCCCTCCACGAGGCCGTGACTCCTGACGGAGGCTCTGAGGAGGCACTCGATGACACATGTGGAAGCAATGAGGAATGAATGAACGACGCATGGATGCAAGCCAAGATGCAGTGTGTGCAGAGAGGACAGGAGGAAGAATTAGGGGCGTATATGGGGTGGAGCTGGCTGTGGGGGCTGAAGGCAGGACAAAGGCCCAAGGGAAACTGGCTAGTGAGATTTTTCTTTAACCTTTTTTTTTTTTTTGATACAAGGAAACCTCAGTCATTTGGATGAATCGTAGGAAAGTTGAAATTATAATAGACTCAAAAATAACAGCATACTGCCTCCTGCAGGCCTCGGAAGAGCTGTTTTAAGGAACTGTATGCTCTAATTGGGTCGCGATTGCTTCTGTGGAAAGTGGGGGCTTCCAAAGAGTTTGGAAAGCAAGGTCTGTTCCTAAAGTTGGCATTTGTCTTGTGACTTTGATTACAATGTGCAAGCCCATTTGTAGAGGCTATGGGTCGTGGTGGTGGTGATGGTGGTGTTGAGTGGGGGGCTTTTTATCTAAATTCCTATGTAGCCCTTGTTCAAATTATTATCAATTCCTGCTTCACAAGAGAGACTACTGGATAAAGTTGTTTCTTCTTATTAGTCCATATACTAAAAAAAAACAAAAACAAAAAAACTTTTTACTTTGACATAATTTCAGACTTCATAGAAAAATTGTGACTACAAAAAATTCCCAGGGTCTCTTTACCTGGATTCTCTAAATGTTAACATTTTACCATAATTGCTTTATCTTTCTCACCCCCTACATGTATTTTTATATTTATATGTATAGAGAACCACATTTGAGGTTCCAGCTGTTCAACAAAGTGCCTCACATGGGCAAGTTTCATCAGGGCCAGCACCAAAGGTGCAGTGGAATGGGGCCTTCTGTGACTCCAAATCTTCTTCCCTTCCCCTTGACCTTGTCCCTCATCTCCCCTGCCCCACTCACACTCAGGGCATCTTCTGCAGGGGGATCTGGTGGAAGTGCTCCAGCTTAGGGACTCAAATCTTCACTCTGCCAGCTGCATATTCTCAGACACATCATTTACCCTCTCTGGTCTCAGTTTCTCAGCTGTAAAATGGGAAATTTCACAACAACCATGCCTGGTCAATAACCATAGAAGTAGTGTGGCACAATAGATGCCCTGGTACTGTGTGAAGTCCCAATCACAGTTCCAGCTGTAGTGAGAGCTCAGTCTTATTCCTTTTCCCTCCCTGGAAAGCCCACTCGGCCTCTGGACCAGGAGAAAGATGCCACACCTCACACCCCCCTGTGAGGAAGAACCAAGAGAACTTCTGTCTGGG